>CAUYQV010022249.1:0-151979 GCA_963574575.1 Galagoides demidoff
GGATGGGGGAACTCACCCTGCTGGGTGCAGCACACACCAGGACGCAGGGCAGGATGGGGGAACTCACCCTGCTGGGTGCAGCACACACCAGGACGCAGGGCAGGATGGGGGAACTCACCCTGCTGGGTGCAGCACACACCAGGACGCAGGGCAGGATGGGGGAACTCACACCTGCTTGGTGCAGTGCACACCAGGATGCAGGATGGGACAGATGAACTCACACCTGCTGGGTGCAGCACACACCAGGACACAGGGTGGGGACAGGGGAACTCACCCTGCTGGGTGCAGCGCACACCAGGGTGCAAGATGGGATGGGGAAACTCACCCCGCCAGGTGCAGCGCACACCAGGACACAGGACCGCAGGATGGGACAGGGGAACTCATGCCTGCTGGGTGCAGCACACACCAGGACGCAGGATGGGACAGGGGAAGTCACACCTACTGGGTGTAGCACACACCATCCAGGTCAAAGGCACACTCACATGTGTAACTTTAACTCAATCCAAAAAACAAAAACAAAACATGTAAAGAAAACATGTGTACCCTAACATTCTACTAAGGGTAGAATATAAACGTCTTAACACAGTAACGAAGAAAATGTGGTGAAGGCTTGAGAGAGCCAGACCAGCGCCATTTTTGTTACTTCCCTCTCCATTTTGAGCCTCAGCAGCCATCTTAGACGATAAGTTTCAGCTTTCCCAAAACCCAGGCTTTTCCCCGAAATCAAGCATCCCAGTTAGCCAATCAGAAGTGCACTCCACCCTACTTGCTTCATATCACCCCAGACCTGCTCCTTCACCCCAGTTTAGAAATCCCTCACCCCTCACTCCCCTCAACCTACCTGTACCAATCCAGAGCCTCCCATACTTCCCCAAACCCCGACCACCAATCAAAAATGTACCCCACCCTTCTTCACCCTTCTTGCTTTCTGTACCCTATAAAACTTTCCAAACCCAGGCTTGCCAAATAAAGCTCACTTTTTGCTTTTTACAATGGAGTGTGCCTCGGACTGTTTGCTGGGGGCTTCTTGGGGGAATTTTTGGGCACAACAGGCTATGTTAACCAGTTTCATGAAAGTATTTCAAACTGTATATAAAACTAATACATTGTACCCCATAATTGCATTAATGTACACAGCTATGATTTAATATATAAATAAATAAGAAAATCTAAATCATTTAGAAAAATAAATTTTAGGTGTTCCTTAAAAAAAAAAAAAAAGGCTGAAAAGGCAGTCTCCTGTAGCGCCTCCAGGGGGAGCCGACGTCTTGACTGTTGCCGGAGGAGACTCATTTCAGACTTGTGACCTCTAGAATTGTATGACAGTAACTTTGTGTTGTTTTGCAGTCCCTATGTTACACAGTCACAGGAAAGCAATATAGTGATGGTAGATACGGAGCTGAAGCTTCAGGGAAGTGGATCGACCTGCCCTCAGCTCACACCCCAGTGCCCAGCTCAGCGCCCACGTCAATCTCTCCTCTGCCAACTCCATCTGAATTCTTTCTTTCTCATTTCTTTAGAAAAAAAAACACTGGTTACTAGAGCTCATTTTATAATACTATTTGAAGTATGATATTTTATTCATATCCTAAATGAATAAGCTCAGCATATTCTCTGAAGTGCAATTTCAAACATTTTTTGAAAAACAATAGTTTTGGTTTTTTTTCAGAATCATACATGAAACCCTCAACATACAAAAGATATCAGAGCAGTTTTGCTCTGACAGAAGGTGGTGGAGGTGGGGTAGGAAGACCTCATTCCCCACCCTGTCCTAGGACCTGCCTCAGAGGCCTCAGTAATCTCAGAAACAATCACTCTGGGGAAGTAACTTCTGCCCACCTGGGCGCCAGGCACATAGACAGGGTCAGACACAGAGGGAGCTGCTGCTGCTTCACCTCCACAAGGTGACACTCCCTCTCTTTTCCCAGGAATGCTAATTAGTTCATGCTGATTCATTCACATTAGCATTATGTTAATGTTATTGATATTTATGAGATCTCAATTAGCAATTTCCCTCTAGAATGACAAGAGAGAATGAGTTGATTCTGTCACTTCAAGTTTAAAGGTGACAGTGATCAAGCCCCTCTCAGAATGTATGTGTTGACCCGACCAAGTTCCCTGGACAGACAGTAGGGCCTCTGTCTGGTGACCACCCAGGGACTATGACAGGCTGCTCAGCACAGAGACGGGTCACAGTGCTGACGCGTGCATGGGTGAGTACCCTGTCTGTGAGGGTTAGGTCAATGTGTTGGGAGGTGGTCAATGTGATGAGGGGTCAGTGTAGGAAGGGGTGAGTGTGGGAAGTGGCCAGTGTGGGATGGGGTCTGTGGGGAGGAGTCAATGTGGGGAGGTGGTCAGTGTGGGGAGGGGTCAGCATGGGGAGGGGGTCAGTTTGAGGAGGGGTCAGCGTGGGGAGGGGGGTCAGTGTAGGGAGGGGTCAGTGTGGGGAGGGGTCAGTGTGGGGAGGGGTCAGCTGGGGGGGTCCTAATAGCTAATGAATATGTAAGTGTTATGTGTGTCCTCACAAACACCTCAAAGCAGGTATTTCATCCTCCACTTACAGTTTTTAAAGCTGAGCCTCCGAGAGGCTAAATTACTTTTCTGTGGTCACGAAGCTGGAAGGTGACAGTTCTGGTCTGGAGTTACGTTTCTCTGAGATACACGCTCTTTCTACACTTTACGCCAAGGAGGCTGTGTCCACATAGGCCCCAGGGAAAACTAAATGAGTTACCACACAGAACGCCTGGCAGTGTTCCCAGAATAAAGGAAGGTATTCAGTACATGTTCAACCATTATTACTCCATTACAGATGTGAGCTGTAAGTTAGCCCACCCTCGATCATCACTAACCCTGCCTGGTCCACCCAAACTCACATTTGGGGAAATTTTAGACCCTCAAAAGATCAAGAGAAGTTGTGAATTGAGACAAGTCCCTTTTGAGACCTGCCTGGGGTAGACCTAAGGCCTGGACATGGCAACTGACTTGGTTTCATGAGTAGAAAGTATCAAGAGGTCCTTCAGTTCACCTTCAAGCTGTGGCCTGGGTCCTTCTGAAATTATCTACCTCAGTTTGAAAAACCGAGAGAAAGAGGCTTCACAGCTTTCTGTGGTAATTGATTCCAGTCTCAGACCTGAATAAATCAAAGTCGCGAGCACAGTGCCTGGAGCTTCACTTGGGCTGGAGGTCAGGAAGACCAAGTGTGGCCGGAATCTCCCACAGCAACCTGAGCTGTTCTACAAAGGGGCTCCTTAAACACGAGCTGGTCTTCTTCCTTCTAAACCATGCTTACTCTTTCCTCCTCCTGTCCTCCCTTTGGAAATCATGAATATCTCATGATTAAAAACCAAATCATCTATTTGTGGGGAAAAAAATTACTTCCCTTTCAGAACTGAAGAATTTAGGGAGTGATGGGACCAAGTCAGCGAGTCAGCCAGGTGGGGGAAGGGTGCTGGGCTGGGTGCAGCACGGGTCTGAGACGGTGTCCAGACTGCAAACAAGGAGGACAGATTCCAGGGCAGGGTCCTCATTTACCATCCACCAGCTTTAGGCAAACCCAAGAGCAGGGAAAGAGGACACATGGCCAGTGCGGCAAGTGACCTGACAGTCAGGTGGCTCAGGGAGGTGGTGGACACCAGTGGCTGTAAAGTGCTGTTTGATGGGCAGATCTCTGATGCTGCCAAAGTCACTGTCTCTGACCCATGACCTTAATAACGTGGCCACAGATACCACAGCTTTCTGGAGTCTCTCCACCCTGGACTGGGGTTTCCTGTGGTCCTGGTGAGCACTAGGCTTCCAGAGACAGAGATGGCACCAAGACACCAGGGAGGTGCCAAGCATGGAGCTCCCAACTGCAAATGGCAGCTTCCTCGTCCAGCCTGAGGCCCATTACGTAGGACACTTCCCTGGCTGCCGTCACAATCCTGGTGTGAAGGACGGCGTCAGCTTCAGGCTGGAGTGTGGCAAAGGCCATCTAGTTCCCAGGGCCCTGGTCGTGGGTCGGTGGCAGGAGTCCCAGCAGCTGTCCAGCTCCTGTCACCCTCTTTGTTCTGGCACAGGGGAAAGGCTCGTTTTCCTTTTCTTCTGATGCATCCCCACCTTTCAGCCACTCTTGCCTGGGCCCCATCGCCCCAGCGTATGGGCCAAGTCTCCTCACGTCGCTGGGCACTCTGCTTTAGGTCCCTTTTCTGAGCCCTGGGCTAAGCAAACCAGAGGTGACCAGGCGCGTCCTCTGAGCTTTTCCGCCCTAGTTCATGTGTAACCTGCAGACCTGTGCCTCTTCTCTGCCCGCACTGTACCCCATCCACCAACTTTAAACTGAAGTATTTTGATTCTGGTCATCATTATTATTAGAATTTAAAAGTCATCATGAAATTGGATTCTGCGTGTAGCCAAGTAAAACATATCACAGCATTATTTTTCTATCTTCTACATTTAATAAAAGCAAGCTGAAGAACTGGGAAAGAAAAGCCTTAACAGACAATGGACAAAATGTACCTAGGGCTTACTGTGTCACTGTTGCTAAAGAACAGTTTGAAAGAATTTAATCCTCCCGGAAGACCCCGGAGACAAGGTGCTATTATTTAACAAATGACTACAGAGGCCACCAGACATGATGTCACTGCACGCTACGCGGTTCCTGAGTGGCAGAACTGGGACTCAGATCCTCATGTCAGAGAACCAGCAATGGCTTTTCCTTCCTCACTGACAGCTCAGTGTGTGCTCGAGAAATACAGATGCAAGACAAAGCCCCAAAAGGTTTATAATCCCAAGGGAAAAGGAAATTAAAGGTCCCAGCACCACAGAAACCAAGGTTTAAACAGTATCAACAGCAGTCAAGTCAGCAGCCAGCATGTCGGCTTTGCTTCAGGTCTGGTCTCCACGGTACTCGCCTCAATGTACGTGCATGAGTCTGAGGTCTGTCAATGGCTGGCATGGTCTTCACAGAAGTGTGCGATTGGCTGCACTGCACACACAATAAACCATAGCCCTTTGACCACAGCTTTTAGCTCAACAACAAAGGCATGATACATAAGTAATTGATAAGTCAGACTTCATTCAAATCAAACCTGTTTGCTCTGTGAAAAGACTGACAGGGGAATGAAAAGAGAAGCCCAGCCTGGGAGAAAATATTTGCAAGACACATAACTGATAAAAAAACTCTCATCCAAAATATATGAGGAACTCTTACAACACAACAATAGGAACAGCCCACGCTAACAATGGGCCAAAGACCTGAGCAGGTATTTTGCCAGAGAGACACACAGCTGGCAAGCAGGCATGAAGTGGCTGCTCTGCAGGGCAGGTCACCCGGGAGACGCCATGCAGACCAAGATACAGTGAGATGCCACCACCCTGTGCAGCCCAGATCCAGACCCGACCTCACCACAGGGCAGGATGAGGCGCCACAGGGACCCTTGCTGGTTGTTGCTGGGAATGGAGAACAGTGCGGCCACTTCATTAGACAGCTTGGTGATTTCTTACAAAACTACACACACCTCACATTTGATCGGCAATCTTGCGCCTGAGGATTACTCAAAAAAGCTGAAAACTTTTGATCAGCTTTATCCATAATTGCCAAAGCTTAGAAACAACTAAGATGCCATTTAGCAGGTGAATGATAAATAAACTGTGACCCAGCCAGACACCAGAGTATTACTCAGCAGCCAAAAGGAATGAGCTACGAAGCCATGAAAAGGCCTGGGGGAACCTTAGGCAGGCGACTCCCTGGGAGAGGCCAGTCTGAGAGGCTGCTCACTGCACGACTCTCACTCTCTGCACTGGGGAGAGGAAGATCAGAGACTGTCAGGAGTCAGGGCTGCACAGATGGAGCTCAGAGGATTCTTGGGTGGTGAAACTACTCACTCAAGTACTGGGTACGCGGAACGGACGACAGCAAGAGCGAGCTGACGGAGCCCCAACTCTGGTGACGTGCCCTGTCCTTCGGCCTCTCAGCTGCACAAACGTGCCGCTCTGGTGCCGGCTACTGACCAAGGAGGGGGCCAGTGTGGGGATGGAGAGTAAGAGACTCCATGTCCCTTCCTCTCAGTTCTGCTATGAACCTAAAATGCATCTTAAACATAAGCCTATTTTAACAGGCCCTTTTATGTGAGCCCACTGCTACTGTTGGTAAGGAGCTATGGTTTGAATAAAATATCAGATGCGACATGATAGTTTTTCCATTCTGGTGTGTTTCAGGATCTGGGTGCCCACCTGAGATGCCCATCTGGGTGGCCAGTGAGCCTCCCTCACGGGCACTGTCACTCAGAACTCACGTTTCTGAATTCGTGGAGGACGGTGCAGGTCCATAGACCGCCCAGCCTCGCCCCTCCCCCCACCGTCCACAGCCTTCTCTGCTCCTGCACGACCCGGGCCCTTTTATATGAGATGCTGTTTGTTCACGGAAGCTTCTTGTCAGTGACATAGTGGCAATTACATTAGTGGGCTCTTTTGTGCATCTTTTAAACTAGGCCATAGCTCTAGGAGTAGAAAGGTCATTAAAAGGACTTCCCCCTCCCAACCGCCCTTCCTTAAATTGATTTCACTAAATTTGGTGATAAAACACACAAGGATATTTTTTTAAGCTCATGAATCTCTATTTTTAAACTCACATGTCTTTTAACTTGTAAACAATGAAACCCCGTCCCTAGAAGGATGAGAGATGGGCACTGATGGGGTTGACGGAGCCCCGACTCTGGTGACGTGCCCTGTCCCTCGGCCTCTCAGGGCATATTCAGGCATTTCTGATAACATGGATTTATGGCCAGCAGCCGTGCTCAGGCCCCTTCCCTTGTGTGCACACTTATAGACTGGAAGTGAGTAATTCCATTAATAGGCCTCATTTTCAGGCTGCCCCCAGATCCAGGGTGATGATTATTTCATTTGAAGAGGAGCATGCCAGGTGCTCACAGTTGGGAGGCTCTGCCTTCAAAGAAGTACACCTCTCCTTCAAAGAAAGCAAGGCCACATTCAGGTCGTTTGTTTTTTCTTCAAAGCTCTTTATTCAAATGCAGGCTGCTGGGGAGGAAATGCATGCTTTTAGTCCAAATCATAACTGCTGTCAAACAACCTAGTCTGAAATCATTTCCATGGTACATCGAATCATCAGAATCTGTCACTTCCATTTTTTTCTGCTTCATAAGGCTTTTCTCTTTCTAAGGAAAAGTTAGAAGCCTTAATTCTCCCATTTAACTTAATCTAGCCCCCATTCCTGTGCACCTACAATGTGCTGGCAGAGCCTACCAGATATAAATGTTGGTAAGACACTGCTCCAGTCCTCAAGACCTCAGCAAAACCTCACCATAGAGTAAGGGGGAGAGACACATTTAGGGTGGAGATGCGTTAACAAAAGTATCTAAAACACAGAGACAAAACACGGAAGCCAGTCACTGACCCTACTGCTTTCAGCGGGAAGAAGGTTATCTCGGCCACTCACCAGTGTGCCCCTGCAGGCTCCCAGGAAAGAAGGCTGTCCCTCAGATGCACCCCCAGGTGCCAGTGTCAGAGGCCCCCTGCAGTCAGCCCACCCTGTGCCGCTCACTGCAGCCAGAGAGGCTGGCGGGGACAAGGTGACAAAAGGGCATATTCAGGCATTTCTGTTTTACCTCATAAGCAAGGAAAGGCCATTGGAAAATAACACCAACCTAGATGAGCTTTATTGATTGACCGATTGATTGATTTGGAGAGTCTCACTCTGTCACCCTGACTGTGGCTTCATACCTCAGAGTCACCTCAAACTCCTAGGCTCAACGGATCCTCATGCCTCAGCCTCCCAAGTACCTGGGACTACAGGCACCTGCCACAACGCCCAGCTTTTACTATTTTTAGTAGAGATAGAGTCTCACTTTGCTCAGGTTAGTCTTGAACGCCTGAGTTCAGGTGATCCTCCCACCGGGGCCTCCCAGAGTGCTGGGATTATAGGTGGCAGCCACCATGCCATGCCCAGCCTTATGAGAGCTTTAGAAAATCACTCCCATGGTGGTACAGAGAAGGGGGGAAAGGTTGTAGGTGTGCCATGAAAATGTTTAAAGATTTTTACTTATTTTTAAAAGAAGTTCAGGCACAGCAAGTATATTTTTTTTAACTTGTTTTCTTTTTTGATCATAATTTAAGTAAGCCATGAGATTAAAAAAAATGTTGAAAAACACTGACTAAGCTCCTCTCTTGCACACAGGCTGAAAATGACTGTTGCAGAGAGACAGAAGCCTCTTGCAATAATCAGGGCAGAGCAGAGTGAGGCCTGAATGAGGGTAACACGGAGGGAGAAGAAAGACCACATGTTAAAGCTTAGCCACAGAGCTCAGCAGAAGGCCTGGGAGTGAGGCTCTAGTTTTAGGGTTGGTCTCTTTCAAAAAGAGGATTAAAGAATCTGGAAGAACCAGTTTGGGAAGGAAGGCCATCAGGTCAAAGAGGGGTGACAGGTCAGATATAAAATGTTCTTCTTCATTTATTAATCTATCACCAGGTATCATTTATGTTTCTAAGATTTTAGAGCACAAATTCTATAAAATTGTAACAGGACTTCAAGTATTTCAAAGTGAAAGGCTTAGCAGGTAAAGGGTAAAATAGTGAACAGAGAGATGAGGGTAGAATGCGGAGTTACACTAATAAGACAGGACTCTGCTTGCCCGAGTGAACACAGAGACTCAAAGCTCTGAGCAGACGAGAACCTCGCCAGGAGCAGAGGCACCACTTGTACCCAGGGAAAGATCCACTCAGACATATCAGAGCCAAAAAATTTTGATCGGGAATATTTGGGATCCGTGAGTGAGGTAAAATAGCAGCAGAGGAGTGCCCGAGGACAGGTCACCTTAGAAGGGGCCCGCGGTTGACAAGAACAGCTGGGCGAGTCGGTTTTCCCACTGTTGGTCAGAGGGGTGACTGTGCAGGAGAAAAAATAGAAGAGGCTGAAAGAGAAGCTCACTGACCAGCAAGGGTGACAAGGCTCACAGAACGGTCAGGGTGAGATACACGGGACCCTGGTGGGGGAGTCTCTCATGTAAAAAGGCCAGCTTTAGACTTAGCTCTGAGTAAGATGTCATAAAGGGCAGTCAGAGTGGAAGCAGAGACAGCCAGCTGCCCTCCTCACAAACCCTGTAACAAGGACCCTGTGTGGACTGGAAGATCTTATCACAAACGGCAATGAAATCAGGACGTCAGGCAGTAAGGGGCATCCCTGTAACACAGTGGTTCTCAACCTTCCTAATGCCTCAGCCCTTTAATACAGTTCCTGTGTGTTGTAACCCACAGGTTGAGAACCACTGCTATAACAAGACTGCTGATGTGAAGGAAAATTAGACTAACCCGGATCTGATTCCCTGAAGATTCATACTTGATGTAAAAATACAAAAGGAAAAAAACTATTTATTGAACAGAAAAAAAGCCTCCCATTCCGTGCCAGTACCCAATGGACATTTGGAATAATTCAGCTAGGAGAACTTCAGGGGGGTGGTTCTGGAGCCCCAGGGAGCCTGTTGGGGCCCCAGTGAGGAAGTGGTGCAGGGGTGTAAAGGTAACTCGCTCCTGCCCCCTGCTCATGAGGCCCTCTGTGACGGGCGTGATTCTGCAAGATGAGAATTTTCAAAAGGATGCAATTCTGCAATTTAATCCATGACCAACGAGGAAATTATCTTAATTTGGATATTGGCATTTCAAGGCTTTTTCATAGTTTAGGCTTAAAAATTCTCCCCTATTCCATCCCATAAATACTTCAAGCTGCAGCTACCCCAAGGATAGAAGGAAAAAATGGCTCCTTGATGTATGAATAAAGAAAATCTCTAGTACCTGAAAATTTAAAATAATATAATGAGGATAAGGGGCTGCTGGTCCCGACACCAACCAGAGCTTTGGGAGGAGCATTCGACCTCCAAAGCCACTGTTTCAGGTCTGCAGCAGAGACTGTTCCTACTAAGGAGCAATATGGCTACAATCGCTAATGAAATTGTGAAAACTCAGTAGCCTTCTAATGTTCATCTACCAGGGCTGACGACTAAACAAAGTTAGAGGCAGCTTTAAAGAAAGAACATTCGACCTACACAAGAGCAGGGGTCGCAAGAACGAGCTGAGGACACAGGGTGGCCCTGGGAAGGAGGTGTCCTGCCCTGGCACAAGGGTTCCTGCCACTGTTATCATCCACCTTGTAAAGTGAATTCATTTTACAGCAGGGTGCAGTATCAACACTGAAATACCCAAGATTTTTCACTGAGAAGTTTGTTTAGACTGAAACCTCCTGAACCACTACTATGTGTCAGACTTGACAGATGGGATTCCCCAAGTCCCTTGCCTGTCATCAG
This sequence comes from Galagoides demidoff, assembly GCA_963574575.1. NCBI lineage: Eukaryota > Metazoa > Chordata > Mammalia > Primates > Galagidae > Galagoides > Galagoides demidoff. The sequence goes on from CAUYQV010022249.1 coordinate 10,290, forward strand.
GGCTGCCTGGGAGGTGGGAAGAGCAGTAGCCACATCAGCCCTGGGTCCTCCAGGTCTGCCAGGTCCACTGGTGTCTGACCCACAAGGCCACCGTGAAATACACAGGGTGAGCCCAGCGCCAGCAGAAGGATGATGCTTCCCTAGTCTGCAAACCACATTCACAAAGGCAAAGGAGGCAAAACAGTTAAATACACACATACTTTATGCCAGAAATATGTATGGGACCAAGGTTTTCTAGAATCGATGCAGCCCTGATCACTTGATCAGCAAGGATTTGCTTCCCCTGCACCTGAGCCGTCCCAGCTGGAGACTAATTCCAAATACTTTGATCTAAGTCCCCTCATTGAGAACAGACATATTTTAAAACTTTTTCTAAATAAAAAATATATGCCTACTATATGAAAACATTTTAAATGAATAAATTTACCCAGAAAAAAACCCTAAACATCTACAATACCTGCTGACATTTTCATATTCCCTATCAGTGCTCTTGCTTATATAACTTACATAATTAGGGTCCTATTATATGTAATTTTATATTCCATGTAAAACTGTGTATATGCAGTGCTGAACACAGGTCACACATACGGCTGTCTGTGGAAGCACGTCTGTGTCCGGCTAATCTCTGGTTCATCTCAGTGAGAGCTGTTTCTGCAGCAGGTCTGTGCTGGGCTCGGCCCCTCCGCTCACTGCTGGAGCCTGTGGGGCTCTCAGCCTTGGTCTGGGTGTTGTTAAGCATCTTGAATAAGTTAATAATATTAAACTCATATAGAGTATAATATTATCAGTTAATAAGTATAAACTCATAGAGAGGCTGAGATATTATGAATGCTCAGTAATATTCACCATCAGTACTTTTAATATTATGAAAACTTTGTACATCTTGCTAGAAAAGTAAGAACAAGAGTGTAGATAAACAGTATCTCAGTGAAACTCAGAAATTTCTCTGATATTGTCAGAAATAAAACTTTGTATAGATTTCTAGTGTTTGGTATATAATAGATATTGAATTGATGCTGTTGAATGAATTATACAAGTCACTAAAACAGTAGTTCTAGGTTAGAGTCATAGGTCCTATTTTCATTTATTTGTATGTAGAAGATGTGACTCTGGGAATGTGAAAAAAAAATGAAAAGTCATTAACTTCTTAGGTCCTTGGGATCAAAGAAAGGAACAGTCTGTAGGACCATTTGGTACAATAAAATGAAGGTTGTTAAAATTGTCAAAATATCACATAAATGTGTATTGAGAAGAGGTTAACTTATCTGTTTCAAAGAGCTTTAACCTAGAATTATCAATAAAACACTCTGAAAGAATGTGGAAAAAAAGAGAGAAAACAACAGCAAAGCCTCCTACACCAAGCCCTGAGGTGAGCTCTGCTGTCCCTGAATGACAGAATGTCAAAGGATGGAGAAGACAGAAATTAGGGACAGAAACAAAAGGACAGATAGCCCCTATTCAGAGATTATTAGAGTTTACTGTTAATATGTTAACACTACCCAAGGTGATCTACAGATTGAGTGCAATCCTATAGGCGAAAGGCCTATAAGCCTCTGGCCAAAAAACCTGTTTGAGAGAAAGCAGTGGAAAGACTGTGTGGGCATAATTGGGAGAAACGGAGGGGCCTAAAAGCCCCCTGACCTAAGGTCAGCCTGGTCAGTTGCGGGAGTAAAAACCCCCTGACTTAAGGCCCACATGGGAGTGGAGGTTTGCACACAAATTTCTGTATGCCCTAGAAGTTTCTTAACTATGCCTTGTTTTAAAGATCAAAGTAATTGCCTCCAAATAGCAAGATCAGTAGAACAGACTTTCAAACTGTCTCTTTCCTCCATAGGCTCAGGCTTCATCAGATAAGAACAAAAGAAGTAATGGCTAACAACATGTTCTCCAGTAAGTTATGTTAAACTGGGTTATGCTGAAAGGATTATGCTAAAAGGTGTATATTGGGTGGATTATCAGATTACTAGGAAGGAGCCACTTGCAAGGCGGGTCGTCGCAGGATGTTTAAATGGATTAATGAAGTCAGTGACGTCCAGTGTGCGTGTGCACAGGGATTGTAATGAATGTTAATGAGGTCACTGCTGTATTGGGCACATGCACAAGATTCCCTATATAAACCAACCGCCAGAAGCTCGCCATTCGCCTGAGCGAGCAGATGGTCACCTTTATTTAAAACACAATTTCAGTAACTGTGCTTATTCTTTGCTACACTTCCGTGAGACCCTAATGGCAACAGTAATCCCTATCAAAATCACAATGGTATTTTTTTCAGAAATAAAAAAAAAAAAATCTATCCTAAAATTCATATGGAATCTCAAGGAAATCCAAATAGTCAAAACAACCTTGAAAAAGAAAAAATTTGGAGCCCTCACACTTTCTATTTTCAAAACCTATGACAAAGTTACAGCAATTCAAACAGTGCGGTTCTGGCACTAAGACAGGCACAGAGGCCAGCAGACAGGTCAGGGGTGAGACCTGGCCCCTGAGTGCCAACAAATGGCTCTCAGCAAGGGAGCCAGTACTGTGCCACAGGGAAGGAGGTTCTTACCTACAAATAATGAGGGAAAACTGGGTACCCACATGAAAAGAATGATGTCAGATACTTACCTGACACCTGATGCTCCCTCAAAAAGTTACACTGACAGCTTAGCTCAGGGATTCCACTTCTGGGTATATGCCCCAGAGAACTGAACGCTGGGTCCAGAGGAGGCCCCTGTACACCACACTATGGCAGCACCAGTCACGACAGCCAGAGGTGGCTGCAACCCAGGTGTCCATCAGTGGGGAAGCCCCACACAGCAGCAGACACCGTGAGACAGAACTCGGCCATAAAGGGAAGGAACTTCTAACAGGTGCTGCGACAGGAACGGACCTGAAGGACATTACGCCAAGTAAAATGAGGCAGTCACAAACAGAAATGCCACATGACTTCACTCCTATGAGGTACCTCGGTGGTCAAATTCACACAGAGAACAGAATGGTGGTTGCTGGGGGTGGGGGCGGGTGGGTTGGTGTTTGTGGCTGTGAGGTTTCAGCTTTACCATCTACAGAGAGGACTGGAGGCCGGCGGTGCAGTGACGTGAGTAACCTTAACACCATGCAACTGTGACTCGACGGTGGTAAGATGGTAAATTTTATGATATGTATATTTTGCGATAATTAAACATTAAGAAAGAAATATACAATAAAAACATTTAAAGATAAACACAGAAACATTCCATAATACGTGCTTTCTGTCATTAATTTTCGGGTCCCACTTCTCTTTTTGTAAATCACTGCAAACAAAAGGATAGTTTCCATGGGTCAGCGACTGGGTCCTAGGACCTGGGTACACAGTATACTTGTAACGAATCTTTGATCATCAACTGAAGTAAAATTAACATACTAACATTTGGTTAGACTTTTGAGCCTTGATCATTAATCCTCTCTAGTAGCTGGACGTGGTTGGCAGGTAAGGAAGGACATCCTCCTGGGGCATGCTCTGCAGGACAGAGGGCCTGGCGAGGGCTCTTTTGCTCTCTGTGAAGTGACCAAAGGCCCTGGCATGTAACGTAATAAGCCCCTGACACCCAGGCCTTCGAAGTTGGTATAACTTTGTAGGGCGGTACTCTGAACCTTCGTTCCTCCCTACCCTGCCCTGTGTTAGATAAACCATCTGCTTCCTTGAATGGGGCTACTCACTGCTGTCTGGATTTGCAATACACATTTTGCATCCAAACCTTTGTTCACACTATTTTTCTTGCCTCAAGCCACCAGTGCCCATGTCTCCAAGAAGAGTCACTCATGAGTAGGCCCTGGGGACTGCCATCTTTGGTGATCACCACTGCCAGAGTCACTCATGAGTAGGCCGTGGGGACTGCTGTCTCTGGTGATCACCACCACCTACATCCCACTGCTGGGATGTTTTTCTTCCACTGTTCATATGTCCTCCCTTCTCAGTGAGACCCCGTCACTGGTTCCAAGTAGCATGTCCTACTGTCTCCCACAAAATGTCTAAGTCACCCCACCATCACATGCCCCACTGAGTCACAGTACCCTCCCTCTCACCAGGACCTCTTCCACTTTGTCAGGGGAGCCGCCCCAATTACACCAGCCAGAAACAGACGTCGTCTTTATCACCCACTTTCCTCTCATCCCGCAGAGATGTCTGTTGTGGAATTCTGCTGACTTTACCACCTAAATACCTCTGTATCCACCAATTTCTTGCTGTCTCTATCATCAACCCAACCAGCATTGCTGCAGTTGTTTTATTATTATTTAGGCAGAGTAAAGCCAACAGGATGGAAGATGACAACATTGAAAAGAGTTTATTTTGGAGCAATGAAGATGTTTATTGCCTTAAATGTGGCGATGCTGTTACAGGTACACTTACTCACACTTACGTCCCACCTTATCAAACTGCACACACGAGATACAGACAGGGATCTAGCACATGTCTATTCTACCTCAATAAATCTGCTGAGAAAAAAAAAGATTTAAGGCTGGGTGTGGCTCACTCCTATAATCCTAGCACTTTGGGAGGCCAAGGTGGGTGGACCCCTTGAGCTCAGGAGCTCAAGACCAGCCTCGGCAAAGAGCGAGACCCTGTCTCTAATAACATTAGAAAAATTAGCCAGGTGTTATGGCAGTGCCTGTAGTCCCAGCTACTTGGGAGGCTGAGGGAGGAGGATCACTTGTGCCCAGGAATTTGAGGTTGCTGTGAGCTATGACACCACAGCACTCTAGACTGGGGCAGTAAGGCAAGACTCTTATCTCCAAAAAAACCAAAAACAAACAAAAACCCAAACATTTCTCAACTCCAAGAAGGAGGAATTCACTGTAGGGAAGTGGTGTCCACAGGACAGCGGGGAGCCAGGGCAGGAGCCTGGGGTGGCCTAGTTTGAATATAAGTGTGATGTGCATTCCTTCTCCCAGGAATTTTGAGCAAAAAAGAAAATTTTTTTTGAGACTGAGTCTTGCTCTGTTGCCCCAGAGGGATGCTGTGCTGCCCTCAAAGCTCAAGTGCCATCCCTGGGTGTCAGATGTGACTCTGACGTGAACAGGACAAGTGGACAGTGACCCAGAGAGTGAGAGTCCAGCAGGGAGATGGGGGTGACTTAGCTGCTCCAGGAGGACTGGGTGGCCTCTGGTCAGGGCCTCACGACTGGGGCAAAGCCGCCTTTCACAGACTTGGCTTCAAGCGTGCCAAGGTGAGCTGCCAACTTCAGCCTCTTACATCCCCTGTTGTCACTCTCTTTGGCCTTGAACTCCTCCACCCTCACCTAAACTCCTTTAGGTTCCTATTTCCTTAGAATAAAGCAGAATTCCCTGGCGTGGCCTGTTAACCCCTTTGGCCGTGCCTCTCAGGCCTGTCACGCTGCACATGACCTGTCTGTGCCTCTCAGAAAGGTAATCCTGCTGAGAAGGCAGCACTTGTAAGGGCCTTGACGAACATCGTGCAGCCTCCCAATTATGCGATTGAATTTTATTTTGCAAACTAAATAATGTCATTTAAGGGGAATTAACTGGATGTTGCTGTGTGGACCGCTGATGTGACCTCTGAAGGAGAGACAGCCGTGCTGAGTCCCACATACGGAGTGGGTTTCGTGCACACATCTTAAATTTGATTGCTGAGTCTTGCCTTAAAAATTTTCTGCTCACAAAATTCTTGTTCTGAATAATTTTATGAACAAATACAGCCACAAACTCTGTTTCAGGAGTGCCTGGCACACCCAGTAGACTCACAAACACCCAGGACCCAGGGGTAGTATGTTAAAAACTCATTTCAAGATGAAATTTCTCCCACAGCATTTAAATTGCAGAAACAGGAAATGAGTATGTGTTTTAATACCTTTTTTGCTGACACATTATGATTGTTTTAGAGCAAATATTTATTTAAGAGGTAGCAAATGAGTTTGTTTGATCTTTGTATATATCATAATTTCTCTCATCACTCTGACAACGTTGATTCATTTTTCCAGCGGTAGGACCAATCATTAAGCAGAATGCTTCACACCGTGTATGATTTTCAGAGGCCAAAACGCCACCCTGTTAAATCAGCATGAACGGGCTCTGCGGAAGGCATGAAGACCAGTCCAAAACAAAAGCTCTTTTGTAATAACCTTACTTAGTACTTTCAGTTCTACACTGCGATCAGCTCCGTCCTCCTCTCTCCTCTCCCTCCCCTCCTTTCCTTGTTCTCTCCCCTCCCTCTTCCCTCTCACTGTCTCACTTCTCCTCAAGCAAATCCACTCTGTCATCAGGTCAGCCACTCAGTAATTCAACAGCAAGTCACTGTCTTTTCTGTGATGGACACCACGTCAGGCCCTAGGGACGAGACAGTGGCCAGAAAGAAAGCCACCTGTCTGTGGAGCTCACAGTCCTGCGTGACCAGCCACCAGGCCACTGAGACGGCACAGGACGCTGCAGGGGGGAGGGCAGTCGACCACCCCAAGGTCACAGGAACCTCTCTGGAAGAAATGACACCTAAACTACAAGCGCAAAGCAATTAGCTGGCTGGACACTTGAGTCACATTAGCCAAACCCGCAAGCTCATAGTGATGGGTTAACTCCCACCTTGGCTGGGGAAGGGCACACGGCCTTGACTCAATCTGTACCAAAACAAAGTATGTAAACAAAACATGTGTCTTCCCTAGTATTCTGAAATTAAAATAAATAAATAAATAAAGTGATTTATACTAAAAAAAAAGAAAACGACAAAACCTAATTCATCCCCTTTTTCTATTAACAACTCCCTACCCAACTTCTAAAACTCATTCCAACGGCACTTTCTACCCTAGGTTCAAAATTTTGAATTTCTTTAAATAGAAGAATAAATAGCACTGATTGAGAGGCAAATCAATGGTCATTCCGGCCCCATGGAGCCCCTCGCTGACCCTGCATCATGCTGGTGAAGCAGCACCCAGCACCTGCCTGTCCCGAGTCTGTAATCAGGGGCAGCTGAGGACAGATTCTTCTCTGGGATGGAACCCTTCTGTTACGTCTCTGAACCATCCAAGCTCCAGCCTCATCACCTCCTGCCTTCCATCTCTGAGGGCCCCAGCCCCAGCTTGCACATTGTGGACAGATCCGCCTTCCTCAGCTCCTGCCGGGCACTCTCTGCCTGTCCCTGGTGTCCAGCAGCCCTGTCACCCCACTCGTGTCACCAGCTCAGTAGGCTTCCAGGGTAGCCTTCCAAGGCCTGGGATGGGCAGCCTCGCACACCTCAGGTTCAGGCTCCACATACCTATTCCATCTTGCTCAGGAGCCCAGGCCCCCTCTCCCACCAAGACTATGTTCTCCTACCTGGACCCCTTCTCCCACCAGGACCATCTTCTCCTACCTGGACCCCTTCTCCTACCTGGACCCCTTCTCCCACCTGGACCATCTTCTCCTACCTGGACCCCTTCTCCTACCTGGACCATCTTCTCCTACCTGGACCATCTTCTCCCACCTGGACCATCTTCTCCCACCTGGACCCCTTTTCCTACCTGGACCCCTTCTCCTACCTGGACCATCTTCTCCTACCTGGACCCCTTCTCCTACCTGGACCCCTTCTCCTACCTGGACCATCTTCTCCCACCTGGACCCCTTCTCCCACCTGGACCATCTTCTCCTACCTGGACCCCTTCTCCTACCTGGACCCCTTCTCCTACCTGGACCCCTTCTCCTACCTGGACCCCTTCTCCTACCTGGACCATCTTCTCCCACCTGGCCCCTTCTCGCACCCAGGTCTCTTCTTTCATGTCCTGGAGAGCTCACCCCTCACCCTGACCTCCTCCACAAAGCCTTTGAAGTTCTCTCCAACACTCCTCAACCCCTTTCTCTGTAAACATCTATTGCACCCCTTATTTTGAAACCTCCTTTCTAGTGCAATATATGTTATTTTCTGTTTCACTAATGACAATGCAAATTCTATTAGATCTTAAAACTCCTTTTATAAAGATGTCTGGACCCCCTCCTGTTGGGGGTGGGGTCAACATTCTGACATTTATAGAAAGTCATAACACACATTCTGACAGTAATAAAAATTTCAAAAAGTAGACATTGCTAGTGTTGTGGCAATGGGGAGCCTACACCACCTGCTGGACCAAGTGAAAATGCAGATGTAAATTTTACCTAATTCCTAAAAGGCATGCGGGATAGCCCTGGGATAAACAGGAAAGGAACAAAATATTCCCAATATCTTTAGTCTGCCTGTCATTCTTGTTTCCAAGCACAGTCCCTGTGGCTGCTGGAATGGTCCAGCAGGGAAGCATCTGTGTGGGGCCCAGCACTTGGGTTTGGGGTCAGGCTCTGTCAGTCTCCAGCTGGGTCACTCTGACCTGGTTTCTCAGCCTTTCTGCACTACAACTTCATCTACAGAATGAAGGAGATCTGTCCAGAAAATACTTTTAAGATGGCTTTTCAGTCCCAGCCTTATGGAGATGCTTGATCAATAACCAGGACTCACACAGCTAAACAGAGGACAGCAGGTGACAGAGAAGCAGTGCCCAGTGTGAGGCCAGGGGAGACACAGGGACAGACTAAATTACAAATAATCAAAAAGGGGTCTGGAAAACCCCTGTGAGGGTGAGGTAACCCTCATCCTTCAACACGTTATCCACTAACAAACAGCCTTGACCAATAATCACACTGTTTTTAGTTCTCACGTAGACCATTTTCTATGAATTCAGACCTCAGTTCCAGGGTGTACAATGTTCAAGATCCTGGAACACATCTGGGTTTGTTGTTAGCATGGCCTCTGTTGAATGTTGAAGCTGCATTTAAGACTCTGCAAACCAACAGCTTCTTATATTTTTGCAGGTGGCAAAGCTTTTATGTTTTTTGTTATAATACTTTCTAAAAATGGACTTCAGACTGCCTTATCTTGAAATCAAAGTTCTGCACATAACACTGGCCTGAAATGGACAAGCCAAGTAATAGAAACAAATCAGACATTTTAAGTAAAACCACAGGATTTCTTAGTGTCAGGGGCTCTGTCAGGAATGGTCTGTTCTCTCCCTTTGTTATTCTGTTTCTATTTTTATTTTATATTTTATTTTTCCTTCTCTTGCCCTGTTCCCTGTCTGTCCCTAATACTTTGGAACACCCTGAGGTGCCTCTTAGACACCCAGGACAGCGGGAACACTACTGCAGAGCCACTAAGTTCAGGTAGTAGGCAAATAAATTCAAAGCACATTTTCTTTAAAATGCATCTTTCTGATATATAAAAAATGTAAATATATTTATTCACTATTTCACATAAGTTGTCACCCAGCATGTAACCATATGCCTATATATGAGGGTGCCCAAATAATGTATACACACTGTAAGAAAGGAGAAAACTGTATTAAAATTGTCATATTTATTGATACTATTTATTACCTTGTATATTATATCTTGTATCTGTTATAATTGCAGAAGTCAAATGTGACTTGAGTATTAAAACTTTAATACAATTTTTTTCCTTCTTAAAATGTGTATATGTCTTTGGCACCCTCCATGTATATATGTGGTTAATGTATATATTTGCTGTCATTTTATTAATAAGCAGAATGTGATCTCTTTCCTGGTAAAGTCTTTCCTTTTGGGCTTCTTGGTTTTTTAATTCCTCCCTCTGATTTATTTAACATCTCTGAGCCTTGACATACTCAGCAATTAATAATAGAGGTAAGATGTATCGAGTTAGATACCTGGCATCCTTATTGATTTACTTATTCAAGCTGACCTCATTCCAAAAGTGATGGGATGAATACTTGGCAAATAGCAGGTACTGAATAAATATTAGTTTTCTTCCCTTCTTCCTCTACTTAAATTATTAAATTATTCCCAATTTTCTTGAAAGAGAAGGATAAGCTGAAAAGCACAGGGGATTGGGAGTAAAGGCCATGCAGTAAGATATTAGGGAGAGATAGCTGGTGCTTTAAAAAAGCTCCACCACGTGAATGCCAATGCTGCTTCACCAGATCCTCTCCCCTGCACAGGACATTTGCAGAGGAGACAGGAGGCCACACACTAACAGTAAGAACACTGCTTGGCAAGTGCCTTGATCTGCCATGAGGGAGGAGGTCACAGGCAGGAGAGCACTGCATGATGGAGCAGCTCTCTACCCAAGAGCTCAGCAGCCCAAAGCTGAATACGAAGTTTTATTATAGTCATTTGAAATTTATACAGCCCTTTTACAATGAAAACAGCTAACCAAATCTTCATCATGCAAGCTTCACTGCTGATTCGCAAGATTTTACCACCTGGGCCTTTCTACAACGTGATGACCTAGACTCCAGGAGATGAGGCTAAAGTGTGAGCACAGTCCCTGACCAGGGGCTGCCCGCTTCACTCCTCTGGACTCGGTTTCTCCATCCAGAAAAAGGGCTAATTTAAGTGCCCTTCAGCTGCAAAATCCCACCACTGCACCTCCCCAGCCACACAAAGCAGGTGACTGAACTAACCCTGAGATAGTTTCTCCACTCCCTGAATTTTAATCTATTTTTAAGATTTTTCTTCTTTTTAGGAAACAAAAGACTGAGCTTTCTTCAGTGATTTGCAATTTTTTAGCTGATTCTGTCTTTACAAATTGTAAAACTTTATCAAAAGCCAACCTGTTGTGATAGTTCACACTTATTCACAGTTCAGACTTTGGCATGATTGATATTTCTTTTCCTAATCACATTATCACACATTATGGTCATAATCTATAAAGAGCTGACATAAAATTGCAAATAAAAAGTCTGATTGCATGTTAGGGGTAAAGTCTATAAACAGGGCTCTGGAAGAAGAATTGGTCAAGACTATCAAAAAGGTTATCTAAAGAAATAAAATTCATTCTTCCATTCCCTTCTGTACCTGTTTTATCATGAAAAATCATATGTCACATTAACTACATGAGGAAAAATTTTTGAGGCTAAATTTGATGTTTTTCCAAAATTGCATATGATTTTCCTTAAATCAGGAAAGAGCCCAGGATTTACGTGGTGCTTTTGGCTAGCGGCCCTTCCAAGACATTAAACTGGATGTCAAATACAAAGAAACGTCACTTATAGTGAGAACACAGTAGGACGCAATCTCTTAGCAGCACTTTAGTTTAGGAAGGGTTTTAATCACTCAAACAACAAACTAATAAAAAATGATTATACTCATAAACATAATATAGCAGATATATAATAATTTAGTGTCATTAAAACAAATCTGGCTTTCATTCAAATTGGTATAAATTTACATACATTTTATAAATATATATTTTGATAAATAAAATGTATCTTCCAAATACCAATTAAATAGAGATGTCAACTCTAATGATTTTGAAACATTTACTTGTTACATTATTAATGGAAAATCTGGGCCAATTCCCATTCATGTCTCCTAATGCCAAAAGATATAAAATGATTCCATTTATAATTCAAAGCCCAGAGTCACTGCAAGTAAAACAGTTTTACTGTTAAATATTGCAAATCACTAGTGCTACCAGCACAACTGTCTTTGGAGAACACACTCACACCCTAACACAGACCAACTTCCTTTTATGGCAAGCTAAGAGTAAGCACAACGTGCCAGGCCAGCAGAACAAACCTCAGCCCTCTGGGACAACAACTTTCCTTGTCAAAGTCCCCTTAATAACCAGGAAAAGTAAAGGCCAAGGTGTGACGAGGCTGGAGTTTGTGTCTCATGAAACAATGTGAGGGGCTTTTTCTTCTGATGGATAAGAGTTCCCAAGTGAGCAGCATGGGTTCTTTATACTATTAACAAGAAAAGGAGAATTTTAGTCTCTGAGTTGTTTGGAGCTCACGAACTTTGAGTCCTATAAGTATCCCCAAATCTTTCCCAGGTGGGTGAGTTTATTTTTCTTCTTTGAGTCCATATCCTTACCTGTCAGCCAAGCAGTAGAGACCTGGCTTCATTCCTAGCACAAATGTAAAAGTCACAACTAACCTGAATTGCAGGCAAACTGACTGAACTCCATTTTTGAAATTTATCTTTTTTTCCTCCTTACATAACCAGAAGCTCAAGTATCCGAGGGAGCCATTTTAACAACTCTGCTCTTAAGTAATAATTAAACCTGCTGCTACATTGGAGTTTTACGTCTTTGTAAATGTCAACTCGATTCCGAAGGATCCAAGCTTCTCCTCAGCAGCTCTCACACTACGTTATGAAAACATAACATTTGAAACGTCTTTTTCTCATGTATAAAGCAGGAGCCAGAGTTAAATCTCAGATCAAGAGCATACCTTTCATTAATTCCTGTGCCAACAATTCCTGGCCGGTATCCTCATAATAAGACCCTCTCCAAATTAATAAAAATAAACACTATGTTAAGACTGCACAAAGGTTTAAGTACCTGAGGTGCAATTACACTTCATTCTAAGAAGGTACAATTTGAGATTTCATGAATATGACTGGTTAGTGTCATTTAATTTTTAATATATGCACAACTATCTTTTTAAAAAATAGACACTAAGAAGTGTAGGTTATTTTTCTAATTCACAAAATTACTAAAATGTCTGGCTCTATTAGGGTTAATAATAAAGATGAATCTTTTTGCTCTCTGTGGGTTGACAAGCCTGGAGAAGAAGGAAAGGGGAGGGAAGTTGCTGAAACAGAGATTTACTGAGCACTTGCTGGGTGCAGATGCCGGGCGCCGGGCAGATGAGCATGAGTAAGGCACAGTCTGTGCCTTCAATGTGCAGTCTCGTGAGGGGTCAGACAAACAGATGGCAGCAAAATGCCAGTGCAGCAAGCTGTGTGTGGGAGAGAGGCACCCGCAGCACAGGGGGGTCGCAGGCGGGGAAGGTACTGAGGACGGAGCTGCTGGCATGGAGGAGGCAGCATGAGAAGAGAGGCTGTGAACAGTGGGGAGCAGGTGCGATAGCCTGGCTCACAAAGGATCCCACGGCACTCAATGGGCAGTGCTGGATTGATCCTAGGAGCCCTCAGAGCCCTGAGGGGTTCTCAGCAGAATTAGCATGGCATTAGTTGCTCTAGGAGCACTGGAAGGGGGCTTTGCAGGAGCTGGACCTCACTAGGTAGCTATTACACATGTGTACCCGGTCCTTATGCCACCTTGCTGAACCCTCACAGTAATCCCAGAGATCACCATCTCCACTTTCAAGTTGAGGAAAACAGACTAAGAGAGATTAATGTAGCAAGACCACACAGTTGGTGAGTGTAAGAATGCACTAAAATGCCACCTGGTGTGCAATTCCCAGTTTTTCTGGCTGTGTCAACATGTTGCACAAAATGCAAAGTAAAGCAAGCCCTGGGACGTGTGAAGCCCACATTTCATAACTAACACGTGGATGCTTAATGAATTGAAGCGAGTCACAGTGTTACCGCAGGAGGAGAAGGTGTGACAATGGGCCAAGGACAGGACAGCACTGCCCGCACTACCCAGTGAGCCCAGCAGCACAGAGAAACGCCCGAGTACCTCACTGTTGACTCTACACGCCACAGCTCTCGGCTAACAGAAATGGCTCACTCTAAAGTAACAGCGTCAGTCCTCGTCGGCATTATCACTATGTGAAGTGATGTTTTCAGGTTATTCCTCCTTTTCCGTCTGCCTTTTTGGTTTGGGGTATGGGGGGTGAAGAGCTGTCTTGGGGACAAACCACACTGGGTATCAAATGTCTCAAACGACGTCACCAAGTCTTTAAGCCTGAGCTGGAAACATCAGGCTTTACCAGTTGCTGTCATGCACACAGGGATATTATATAACGCACCAGACACCGTGGGCTATACCATGAGGCCATCTCTACTTTCTGATCAGGAAACATCTCTCTAAGCAAGTTAGCTAAAAAAAAAAAAAAAAAAAAAAAAATTAGCCTTAAGAGTGTTTCATCTGGAACCCAGCAGAGCAGGAGCACACCTTTGCATTGTTTGCTGGTCTGTGTCTGCAGCCCACTTCAGGGTTCAAAATTCCCACTAAGAACAGGAGAAATCACAAGTACACTTCTATGGAATTTGTAGATACACTCAATGCTTTATCTGTGTGCTCCAGAAAGATAAAAATAATTAATAGTGCATTCTAGAGGTTAAGCACTTACAAATTCCTAAGGAATTAGGGGAAGGCCTCATTTCTACAAGGATATTACACATGACATATCATTATAACCCAACAGAAGGAAAGTCTGTGGCTCTCATTATCCACAATGCTAACACAAACGCTGCTCGTGAGTGATGCCGTGTGCTGCAGACAGGAGGAGCAGGAGACCTGACCTTGCCACAGCAGGGCTCCCCCGTGGGTCCTGGGGACACTGCTCCCTAAGGGGCTCTTTTATCGTCCCACCTAGTGTGTGAAATACAACATATTTCCTTCTCTTTATGCAGACTCCTTATACTCTCTGGCATGTAATGGATGTATCTTGTAAGTGAAAGAACCACTTTAACCTTATCTAATTCAGAGTTTCTCAAAATAAAAAAAAATAGAGAAGTATTTGAGATGTCAGAAAACTTTGTAATATATATATTTTTAAGAAGCAAGGTCTCTGTCATCCAGGTTGGAGGGCAGTGGCATTATCGCAGCCTTGAACTCCTGGGTTCAAGCTAGGAGCCCTCCTCAGCTAGGAAGACCGACAGGTATGCACCACCACACTCAGCTAATGTCTTAAAAAAATCGTGTAGAGACCCAGTATCGCTATTTTGCCCAAGCTGGTCTCAAACTGCTGCAATGCCAGGCATCAGCCGCTGCCCCATCCAAATTTTATAGTTAGATTCAACTCCAACTGAATACTTAAATCATAAGTGAATACAAAGCATGAACTTTATATGATTTTCATTTAATTCCATTTTTCACATTAAGAAATAATGATAACTGAAGAAATGGTAACTTATGTACCAGGCACCTCCCACCCATGACCAAGGCCCTGAGGACCCGCAAACCAGCCACATGTGGTTCATTTCCTAACGTCAAGGGGCTCCCTTCCTGCTGGGGAAAGTGAGACGCAGTGTCCTGTAAACTCCACATAGGGAGGCAAAGATAAGGACCTGCCTGTCTAAGGAGGAGGAGGAGGTCAGCCAGCTTCACAGAGCAGAGGACAGCTGAAGTTCAAAGGCCAGGACCAGCTGAAGCACTCAGAGGGGACGGGGCAGGGAAGGTGACAGTGGGGGTGGAGGCAGCATCTGTGCAGGGCACCGAGGGGTGAACCGCTCTGGCGGCTCAGCCTTGCAGGAGCTCCGGGTTATGGGGGAGCACTGTCCACCTCTCCTCTGATCAGGTTTTCCAGGGCAGCTCTCTGCACAGTCTTCAGAATGAGGAGCTTTTCTGTTGTGGTAGGAGGGTGTTCACATGTCTTTTCACTCTCAGTTCTATGTATGAACTTATCTGGTGTGGTAAAGGAATGGATGTTTGGCATAAATAATATGGTTAGGAGATTATTATATATAGGAGGTAATTATTATTCTAATTTTAAAAGGATCCATACGCTTTATTTATTTATTTATTTAGAGATGAGTCTCACTCATTCTGTTGCCCTGGCCCTGGGTAGAGTACTGTGGCGTCATAGCTCACAGCAACCTCAAACTCCTGGGCTCAAGAGATCCCCTTGCCTCAGTCTCCTGAGCAGTTCAGACTACAGGTGCCCACCACAACGCCCAGCTAGTTTTTCTATTTTTAGTAGAGACAGTATCTTGCTACTGTGCAGGCTGGTCTCAAACTCCTGAGCTCAACAATGCACCAGGTTTGGCCTCCCAGAGGGCGTTTAACTAAAGCAAAGCTCAGTGTGTTTTATGATACCTATGCATTCTTGCTGTTTCTTTGTGATAACTTATTTTTATCACCATGATAAATTTCATAACTCTGATATTTGTATATTAAAAAATTAAGATGAATATGCTTTATGGTATATCTTTACTGTACTGTTCTTTAAAATATAAATCACTTGAAATCTCACAAATTAGCTTGTTTTTCTTGGCATTTTTGTCCTTTAGCAGATTGTAACTACAAAAGCTTTACCCTGGCTGAGATCCTAGTTACCCCAGGAAATGTTTCATTTTCTTCTAGAAGAAGGTAGGATAAAATTAAGTGATCAAGGGTCCTTTTGCAAAGTGTGTTGAGGCAGTGACCAGACACAGTGCCCAGCGGGCAGAATCCTCTCAGGTCACTGCCCTCTCATCTCTCTCCTCTTTACACTAAAGTGAAACCCTGTACTTCAAGGAGACACGGAGCTGAAGCCAAAATTAAGAATAAAAGATGAGCTAGTGGTATGCGGGGAGGGCATGAGGGAAAAGTTCATCCTTAGAGAAAAAGATGTAGTATTCTTAGCATTAGTTTGGTATTTTTTTTGTTATTGTTAGTTAGGGGAAACATGGATACATCAGAACCATTCCTCTGAAGAATGAGATAACTGTGCACGCTGACAAATCTCCACTGTAGCCATCATGACCGACCATTTTGATCTAGTTTTCGTATCCCTTACTTAATCCCCGTGAATTTGCACAGACTTGTTTTTTCCTAACAATTTCTCCCATGCCCTACACACTTTGCACATTTGGGAGCCTGAGCTGTTTTGGAATGTGAATTCACCACAACAGCCAAACAAGCTGGAAGCAAGACCAGTTTTTACTTTAGAATATTAAATGCAACAAATTGCCTGGAAATACCGAAATAACGTTTAAAAGGTTAGGATTTTCTGAAAAATACCAATATTGTTGGTCATCACATAGATACAAGCAATTTATTTCCTGCAGCTTTGTTACACGATCCGTTACACAGTTTCCTCACAAGTTTTATTTTTGACAACTATGTATAATTTTGTGCTTAAGTATTATCCAAACTATAAACTTAGGTTCTTCTTTCAGATACATATAATACATAAATAACTCGATAGAAAAAAAGGCTCTGAATGGAACAACCTTGTCAGCAGAGACAACCCTCCTCCTACCAACAGGAGCAATGGCCTTCTTCCCATCTACTGAGACGCCTCATTCCATTCTCTGCAGGAGACTTAGCAAATGAACTTAGATAAAGCAGCGAGGATCATGTAAGTGTACTAGTTACAACCACATTAACCCCTGAAACTGGTTTTGAAGAGATCACTGTCCACCTGGGCAATTCCTAGCAGTGACACTCTTGAGGTCAACACCAGGCTGGTGTTCCTGGCGGCCCTGATGAATGAGGCTCGCTGGAAGCGCCCCGTGGAGCTCAGTACTCATGCCAGCCCATTCTGCTGCCACTTGTTCACGTAGAGGTCCCCTGTCTGCAGGCAGCTTCCACCTCCTCAGGGCACAGGCTCCGTCTGGATCTCCAGGGGCGTCCTGAGCCCCGACTCAGAACACTTCCACTTGGACGCCAGCCAGAAGCGATCGTTACTCCCGCTTGGGGAGTCACCCTTCAGGGCCTAACTATCAAAGTTTCTGAACTTCACGTTGTAACTTACAGTCCTCAGACCCTTGTTCTAGAAATCAACCCTTTGCTATCTACAACAGCATTTACAGGGATCGATGAATTACTGGGAAAGCCCGGGCTTCTCGGAGGTCGCTCACTGGAAAAGCTTGAGGCGTGGCTTCACGCCATCACCCCGGCTCCGTCAGTACAGCTCCCTTCTGGACAGTAACGTCCACCTCTTGCACTTGTCATGAAGATAAATGGGAGCCCTGGCACCGTGCCGTCAAACACAGGAATACTCAGCGCACATGTTTCTTGGTGCCTCTATTGCTAAATTGTATGTTTTTGTGACCGGGTGTCCATTCCCTGACCATGAGCTCCCTGGGTGGCTGGAACCCTTACCTGGCTATTACTGCAGCCCCGGCACACCTGCGCTGGTCCGCACCAGGGTCAGCACCTTTCACCTGCAGGACGAGGTGGCATGTGTGTGTGTGCATTGCCTGAGAATCTTGTTAAAATCTAAGACACCTACAATCCGGGTAGCCCGGGCTTCCAGGACCATGCTCTGCGGGCCTGGGCGCTATTTCCTCTCCGGCCCTTGTTTTTGGCCACCACAGCATCCCATGACATAGCCACAGCCCGCTGTCCCTGAGTTCTTCAAAGGCTTTGCACAATGCCCACTGGGTCCCTTTTGACAAACTCCCGGGAAGGGGCGCCCAGAGCGACGTCGGGCGGGACGTGTGACTACTGCATCAGGAGAAGCTGTTTACTGAGCTCCGATATTAATAAATAGAAACATTAAAAGCCCTTAAGGAACCATTAGCAGTCTCACTCTTCTTCTAGAAGCTAGTGATACATGATAATATTCCAGCATAAGACACAAATTTATAAATCATCAACAGCCACCGCCCCAGGTGCCCGCGCAGCAGAACGAGCATCTATGAATGCACACGCGGGAGTGCGCCGGTGCCAGCAGCAGAATGGACAGTTGTGGGCGCGCGCGGGGCGCGCCGTGCACCTGCTCAGCAGAACGAGCGCCTGTGAGCGCGCGCGGGCCGGCTGGTTGCCCCACAGCGCCACCTGCTGGGAAACGTTCGGGTGCGCAAGCATAAGAGGAAATTTCCGGAGCTTTCTAGGGAGATTTACACCAACTAACGCAATTTACTGCAGCTTTGTGCTTGCTTGTTTAGAAAGATCTCATAGCCTCTATTCTTGTCTCCTTAGACAAGCAGAACTTCTTTACAGAGATATGCATATTGGTGTGGGGCTAGAGGCCACAGAATTCCCACTTGATCCAGGGGACAAAGACGTGTCTCTTTTTCCCAAAGAAAAGCCTGGTTTTCTGGGGTCACTGCAGTTCACTCGACTCTCATCCTTAAGATGTGAGTGCAGGCATCCTGCAGCACCCCTGCAAGCAAGAAACTGATAGAACAAGGAGAAACAGCAAGTTCCCAACTGGTTGACTTCTAAACACAGGGTCTACCTGAACCTTAAAATTGGCCACAATTATTCAGCACAAAGGATTAAGAAAAGAGGCCCCGCACTGTAGCTCGCACCTACGACCCCAGCACGCTGGGAGGCTGAGACAGGAGGATTCCTTGAGCTCGAGAGTTGGAGACCAACCTGAGCGAGGGCCAGACCCATCTCTAGTAAAAGTAGAAAAACTAACTGGGCGTTGATGGTGCCCTAGTCCCAGCTATGGGAAGGCTGAGGCAGGAAGATCACTGAGCCCAGGAGTTTGAGGTCGCTGTGAGTTGTGATGATGCCACAGCACTCTGACCAGGGTGACAGATGAGGCTCTGTCTCAAAAAAAAGGTAAGACACGAGTAAGTGGAAAAGACCATAGGGTTATTTAAATCTTTCTTTAACAACATCATTCAAGGACAATACAACTTGTTCTATTACAGGGATAGTATAATTTTGAAATAATTTAACAATTTCTTACCTCAATTAGTACTCAGTCTAGTTGTAAGAGTTATTACTCATTTGGGTCTCAGTAAGTCTTTGATTTTAAAAAAATTAAGCAGATGTGTGGATTTGACTGGGCACATTAAAGAATAATGATTAATGCTATGAAGTATTTACACTGGGATAGTAGGAAGAAAAATATATATGCATCCAGGTCCTTTTAAGTAATTTTCTAGGACAATCACAAAGCCCTCCTGATCACTCCACAGCCCTCAGAGTGGCTCTCCAGAGGCTTCCTAAAATTCAGAAGTGGAAGGTATGAATAAAATGTGGATCGATGAAATATCACTTAGGCATTTCAGGGGAAACACTAACTGACTTGGCTCAGGTCACAAATCCCTAATGGTAGGGAAAAGGAATCTGGGACTCCGGACACGAGGTTGAGACTCCTGAGTGCTTCCTCTGGTGGAGTATTCTTGGCAGCCAGTCTCATAATTAAACAGCCTTCTGAGACATATTAATTCAGTGAGCTCTCTGCACACTGGGCCCTCCAGCAGGACAGCTCCTGAGACTCACCAAAGGGCTGCTGTCTCCTCTGGCTACACCAGGTGCCCTGCAGCCCTGGGAGCAGTGGCAGTGCCAGGGTGCTGGGTGGGCGGGTTCTCTCTGCCATCCTATCTTAGGGTGCAGCATCCCTCACAGCCCAGGAAACTGACTTTTCCAATCATCAAGCCCCAACACCCAGGCCTTCACTGCCCTTGACAGGATGATTCCCATCTGTGATGTTTTGTAGTGCTGGACAAGAAGCTGCAGCCTGGGCTCCATCTCTGCGAGTGCTTATGGCAGCATCACTGTTCTCTTCCTGTGTCCATAATAATTTCCAGTGTGCTGTAGCTCCAGGGCAGGTGAGCCAGAGTTTTGTGAAAAAACCCTTAAATGGTATGACAATGAAAATTAAATACAAAATATGGTATAAAAATTGAAATACCCAAACAAATACATCTAAAGTTGGTGAGGAAAAGAATTTCTGATGGTAACAAGGCATCTGGCTAGGTTCAGACAAAGGAGAATGTTCTTTTATTATACCTGCATTTGTTACATGACTTTACCCTGTGAACTAACTGACACTACAGCTGACTAAAATTTCCTTTCTCTTCTCCCCTTTTATTGACAAGTTAAATTACTTGCAGTTCCCTACGGTCTGCTTGCTCTGTTAGTCCCACTGCACTCGTCCTGCCGCTTATTCACTCTCTCCTGCACAGAGTATTCATTAAGGCTGACTACATGCCACACATGGTCCTAGGTCCTGAGAATACAGCAATGGGTAAAGTAAACCAGTCCCAGCTCTAGTGGAGTTGATTTCTAGTGGGGGAGACAGACGGGAAATAAATCAGTAAATATTTAATGACTTATAAGAAGAAAGATAAAGCAGGAGCAGAGTGACGAGGCAGGTGTGTTTCCGTCATCAGGGAAAGCATTTCAGGACGTCTGAGCAGAGATCTGGAGGACACCAGGGATAGCGATACAGAGAGGGGCATTTCCAGCAGAGCAACGGGAGGAAGAGCCAGCCCAGTATTGTGAGAAAGATCAGTATGTGCTCAGCTGGCTCAAGGAATAGCCACGAGGCCAGCACTGCCCAGTGGCACAGCAGTGGTCTTCAGATGCTGTGGGGCAGGGAACTGGCTGTCTGTTTTTTCTGATCCATTGCAGATCGATACCTTTATAAAATGTAATTAAAATGTTAAGGCCAGGCCTACTGCTAGGAAAGCTGAATCTGTCTCCTCACAATTCTCAGGCCAGCAGGGGTCTGGGGACTATACTGAATTACACTTAGCAGGTCAGGGAGCAGGGTTAGGCCTTTGAAGTTTACTTTGAGGAAGCTGCACTAGGGCCAGGTTTGGGGCACAGCCTGCTATTCCTCTCCACCAGACGCCCTCCCTTTCCCACATGTGGTAAGATCCCACTTGGCTACGCAGACTGGATCCACTGTGACAGAGAGAACATCACCCCCCAGGGGCCTGCACACACCACACTCAGGGGTCAGCCTGGTCCAGGACTGCTCTCTGCCCTGCCCATAGTAAACATTTTCAATAGGTTTTTTTTCTCCTTTTTTCTTTATTTGGCGTACTCTTCATGGCCTTTATGTACACTATGTTAATGATTTTTGAGGACTCCCCCCATCTCTGCACACAGTCTGCCAACTCCTAGACATCAGACACTGTTTCATGAAGTCTTGCTATGTTAACTTGACACTTAGTGTTCTTGAACTGAGCTATAAACTAGGGCTACAAAGATCAGTCATGAATAATATGATCTGATGATAAAAGATAATCCTTTAAAAGCGTGTTCACAGCATTTTGAAAAGTTCCGACCTTTATTAGGCTCCTGGCTGTTCTACAGACTAAATCCAGAAAATGATCACTGCTTCAAAACCTGTCATCCTGATCTCTTATCTGCAGCCTATCTCCTGAAATACATGGTCCAGTGGCTGGAACTTAACCATCTCAGTGTATGTGGATCTCTCTCTTTTTGTTTTACTTCCAAACTATTACAGGGGTACGAGTGTTTGGTGACATGAACTGCTTCTGTGCATGCGTGAGTCACAGTTACAAGGGTGCCCCCCCCATACTGTGCCCGCACCTGTTAGGTGGAATGTCCCCTCCCACCTGCTTTCTTTCTGTTGAGTTTTACTATGAAATGTGTGCACGGGTGTTGAAATGAGTTCCCATTTAATAATGAGGAAATGTGTTTTTCCATTCTTGTGAAACTTCCCTCAGAAGAGCGGTCTCCAGTTTCACTGGCATTGTTATGAAAGGTATTAAATTAGTTCACCATTTTTTATGGCTGAGTAGTGTTCAATGGGGACACTGCAGTTCAGGGGGATGACTGGATCAAACAGGTCTACTTTTAGTTCTTTGAGGCATTTTCATACAGGCTGTACTAATTTGCAGTCTTACGACAGTGGGTAAAAGTGTCCCTTTCTCTCCACATCCACACCAGCATCTGTTGTTTTGGGACTTTGTGATAAAAGCCGTTCTCAATGGAGTTAGGTGATGGCTTGTTTGGGTCTGATTTGCATTTCCCAGACGATTGGAGACACTGAACATTTTTTTCATGTTTATTGGCCATTGTCTATCTTCTTTTGAAAAGCTTCTGCTCATGTCTCTTACCCATTTTTTATAGGGTTGTTTAATTTTTTTCTTGCTGATTTGCCTGAGCTCTCTGTAGATTCTTTTTATCAGCCCTTTGTCATAAGTATGGCCTGCAAACAGTGCCTCCTATTCTGTGTGTAGGTTGTCCATTTACTCTACTGATTATGGCCTTGGCTAGGCAGAAACTTTTTAATTTAATCAGGTCCCATTTGTCAAGTTCTGTTGTTGCTGTGATTGCCTTGGGGTCTTCTTCGTAAATTCTTTGCCTAGGATGATGTCTATAAGAGTTGTCCTGACATTTTCTTTTAGAATTCTTAATGAAATCTTTTTAAATGCAACTTGACATATATAGCTGAAGAATTCCCTTAAAAAGTCAGTGACCAAGGGCGGCGCCTATGGCTCAGAGGAGTAGGGCACTGGCCCCACATACCAGAGGTGGAGGGTTCAAACTCAGCCCCAGCCAAAAACTGTAAAAAAGGGAAAGGAAGGGAAGGGAAGGGAAGGGAAGGGAAGGGAAGGGGAGGGGAGGGGAGGGGAGGGGGAGGGGAGGGAAGGGAAGGGAGAAGGAAACATTAACCAAGAAGCATCGTTGTTTGTTTATGTCTCAGACCTACAGTTAATTTCCAGGTTAGAAGTAATGATCTGCTATGTTCAGTGAGGGAAGAGAATAATTAAACATCTGGATTAGGGAACTGTAAGATAAAAACCTGTAGCAAACTGAAAATTTGGCTTTCTGTAGTTTAGCTCAAAGAAGCATGGCAAGAAGATCATTGCTCTAAAATCCGACATGAAAAAGTTTGCACTAATTCTGACTTGACTTTACCAGCAGAAACAAAGTTGGTGTGCATTCTGGAGTTTGTGCCTTGTATTCAACCAAGGTTTATTGGGATGAAATTCCTGATCTAAAAAGGAACTGTTTCTAGTCACAAAAGTTATTCTTTCTCTCACAATTATAACTTTTTTCTTTACAAAAAGTGGGAGTACCTTAAGACAAGGAAGACAATACAATGGACCACTGACCAGAGCAGCTGAGCTCTGCAGGGATGGAAGCAGGTTCCCTTGCGGGCTGCAGAGAGACCTCCTTAACTGTGACACAGTTTTACAAGGTCAGCAACACACTTGGTTCTCTGCGCACGCACACACGTCGCCTTGCAGACTCCGGGGTGAAATGCCCTTTCCTCCCCAATTGCAAGTTTTAGAACAAGCCCAACATGTGCTTTGTGCTTATTTTCCTAGATTCCTGGATGATCGTTTTTCTTAGCAACTTTCCTATTTCTGCCAATTTTCCAAACCCACTTTTCTCCTTTCCCTAAATTTAACCCTTTCATTCTATATGCAATTATCCATTCCTTTCTGGGCCAACCCACAGAAGGAAATTTACGTTTGATCACATAACATTCACCCAGGGGTTGGCACAAAACAGGAGGAGAAGAGGAACCAAGGCCCCGTCCCTGTCTTTCTGCACATCTCCCACTTCTGAGGCGGTGACGTTTATTGATGTCCCCAATTTGGTGGCTTTTGTCCAAGCATTGTGCCCAGAAAAATAAATAAATAAAAACAGATAAAGTAACCCATCGCCACATGAAAAAAACTATAAGAAATAATAGAAAAACCTACTCCTACATGATTCTTAAAAGAAGTGGCAATAGTTCAAGAGATTACTGTACAACATGGTGACTCTGCTACAGTTTTGACAAATGAAGGGGGAGTAAGGCAAAGTGTTCTCACACAAAATGGTAAAGAGGAGGTGAGGCAGGTGCTGGTGGCCCCAATCTGGCCGTTTATCTCTGAGTACAAACTCAGAACATCATGCTGTATCACAACGTATGTATGTTTAAGACCTCATGTTATACATAGTAAATACACATAACTTTATCTGCCAAATTAAAAAAAAATAAAAAAAGGGAATTTGTTTCTTTTCTGAATTAAAAACCCATAACCAAAATGTGACCTTCCTAGAAAGATGCTGATGGCCTTTAGCCTTCCTGGACAGACACTGATGATCTTTGACACACTTCTGAGACGGAGACCACAGACACTCAGTGTGCTGGCTATGAGACGGTGACCACAGACACTCAAAGCGCCGGCTGTGAGACAGTGACCACAGACACACAGTGCACGAGACGGTGACCACAGACACTCAAAGCGCCGGCTGTGAGACGGTGACCACAGACACACAGTGCGCCGGCTATGAGACGGTGACCACAGATACTCAGTGCACCGACTTTGAGATGGTGACCACAGACACTCAGTGCACTGGCTGTGAGACGGTGACCCCAGACACTCAAAGCGCCGGCTGTGAGACGGTGACCCCAGACACTCAAAGTGCCGGCTGTGAGACGGTGACCCCAGACACTCAAAGCGCCGGCTGTGAGACGGTGACCACAGACAATCAAAGCGCCAGCTGTAAGACAGTGACCCCAGATACACAGCGTGCCAGCTCTGAGACAGTGACCACAGACACTCAAAGTACCGGCTGTGAGACGGTGACCACAGACACTCAGTGCACCGGCTGTGAGACTGTGACCACAGACACTCAGTGCACCAGCTGTGAGACGGTGACCACAGACACTCAGTGCACCAGCTGTGAGACGGTGACCACAGACACACAGTGCACCAGCTGTGAGACTGTGACCACAGACACCAAAGCACTGGCTGTGAGACGGTGACCACAGACACTCAGTGTGCCGGCTGTGAGACGGTGACCACAGACACCAAAGCACTGGCTGTGAGACGGTGACCATAGACACACAGTGCACCAGCTGTGAGACGGTGACCACAGACACACAGTGCACCAGCTGTGAGACGGTGACCACAGACACACAGTGCACCAGCTGTGAGACTGTGACCACAGACACCAAAGCACTGACTGTGAGACGGTGAGCACAGACACGCAGTGCACAGGCTGCGAGACAGTGACCACAGACACACAGTGTGCTGGCTGTGAGACGGTGACCACAGACACTCAAAGCGCCGGCTGTGAGACGGTGACCACAGACACTCAAAGCTCTGGCTATGAGATGGTGACCATAGACACACAGTGTGTCGGCTGCGAGATGGTGACCACAGACACTCAACGTGCCAGCTGCGAGACGGTGACCACAGACACACAGTGCGACGGCTGCCTGATACACAGCGGGGTCTTGGCAATGCCCTGCAGTCAAATGCACGTTGCCAAAGAAAACAAAACCTTCCAGGGAAAGATATGCTGGAGAGAGTCGGTATTAAACAACACTAAGTTTCAATTCCATGTGAAAGGAAAACTATGACCCTTTAATTCAAATAGGAAGAGGTGTTGGGAAGTGATCACTGCCAGCTCGGAGTAGGTGTCACACGATCGCCATGCACAGGCTGCAGAAGGAAAGCTGCCCGGAGAGTCCAACACAGGGGTCACAGGGAAGCAAAGGAAACTATGGTCAAATATGCAAGGACCGGCTGAAGTTTCACATTGAACACACCTTATCAGAGACCAGGGCAAATGTGTGCTGCCGCCAGGGAGTGCCCGGGAAGAGCCAGCGCTGGGGGAACAGTGAAGCCGTGGTGGTGGAGGGTCCTCTGTAAAAACATCATCTCACACGTGGACAGATGTGTGGGGAGAGGGCGCATCGAGGCACCTTGCTGAAAGCCTTTTATGCATCATCTCAACTCGTCCTCTCAAAACTATGAAATGTAGATGTTACCATCCTGTCTGTACAGATGAGGAAATCTTACTTCTGTGAAGTTAGGAAATAGACCCAAAGAGACACAAAACCACAGCAGGAATTCAAATCCAGGTATGTTTGGCTTCAAGGTCTGTAATTTTTCTCCTGTGCCACCCAAGAATAGTAAGGCATAAAAACAGAGTTGGGACCCAGGGATGTGAAAGCAGCCACCTGCCCCCCCAAAATGGTGAAAGTGAAGAAAACAAAAATTAAGCAAGATTATTAACTGAATCCCCACTGCAGTAGTTAGAGAAATCTTCAAGTTAAAATCAACTTCTTGAAGTAGAGAGATCAAATTAACATTAAGAACACATGATGTTCTGGTCTGACTGACACCGCCAGGTGTGGCTGGAACACGCTTCAGATCTCCAGAACTTCAGGGGCAGACAGTGAGCACAGGCACACACACACAGCTCAGCACTTATAAACTGGTCCTCATGCCAGAAGCCTGGATGCTTCTCAGGATGATTCTGCTACAAAATATGGGCTGCAAGGTCAAGATCGCTGATCTGAACTTTTAAGCATGGCTGGCAGGTAGGACCCTCTAGATCAGAGGTTCTCAACCTGTGGGTCTTAACCCCTTTGGGGGTCAAATGACCCCTTCACCGGGGTTGCCTACATACATCCTGCGTACCAGATATTTACATTACAATTCATAACAGTAGCAAAAGCACAGTAATGAAGTGGCAACAAAAATAATTTTATGGTTGGGGGTCACCACGACATGAGGAACTGTATTAAGGGGTCGCGGTGTTAGGAAGGTTGAGAACCACTGATCTAGGTACACCTGCCAAGCCCCGCATCACTCACACACCTCTTTTCATGTACGTACTTTACTCCAGCTAAGTGGCTGTTTACCAAGTGCCATTTCCTATTCGCCAGTATTCCCCAACAGCCTGGCATGCTGACCTGTACTTAATAGGCACTCAATATTTCTTAAATTGAATCAACCCCTGACCACATACATAAGAATAGCAACTGCTATTTCTGCTGGGGGAAATGTCACTTCACTGATCAAGTTGAATTCTTTAGAAGGTTGAACTTGTGAACATACCTTTCCGAGTGAATTGCATCGTGATGGGGAAAACTGGTTCAAAGCCATAAACAAGAAGGAAAGAAAAAGGTCTAACTTTTCTATGAAAAGGAGTTGACAGCGAGGCCTCTGATGCAGCTAACCTTAATTAACTTTTAAAAATGTATACAAGTCAGGGCAGTGCCTGTGGCTCAAGGAGTAGGATGCCAGCCCCATATGCCGGAGGTGGTGGGTTCAAACTCAGCCCTGGCTGAAAAAATATATATACATGTCACATGGCTGATGAAGTTGTAAGTATTCCAGATTGTGTATAAGAAAGTGTCAAGTTAATGGGCATAAAACAGCAAAGAACGTGGAAGGAGTTGATGGAATGAAAAGGAGCAGATGTGTGTCGTGGGAGACAAGCACAGACCAGTGATTAGAATGCAAAGCGCCACACAGGCCGACGGCTCCGAGCCCTCAGTGATAAGTCAGGGAAGCCACAAAGTCACCAAAGCAGGCTCTGGCATCTCCTAAATGGGCAGCTCAAAACTTCCAAGTACCAACAGGCGGGGTTTGTCATTTTCCCTCTGCACCAGATCCAAGCCCTATAACTGTGACTGCCGAGAGACACAGAGTGAGAATGGGTTGGAGACCCTGCAGGGCAGCACTGGCGTTTGGGGGCAGGTGGTCTGCTGTGGGGTTGGCTGGTACCCATCAGGGCACTCAGCATCATCCTGACCCGCACACTGAGTGCCAGCAGTGACAACCCGCTGCTAAAGGTCTTCTGGGGACAAAAGCACCTGCCCTGAGGGCCCTCACTGTGCAGTGATCCAGAGGCTGCACCAGAGGTGGATCCAGATGGGCACTACAGGAGAGCTGGTGTGAAGGCACACGCAGGAGCCACACTCCCACTCCAGAGTCGCTGCGGGGACAGGAGAGCTGGTGTGAAGGCACATGCAGGAGCCACACTCCCACTCCAGAGTCGCTGGGGGCATGGAGACATCAGCAAGGCATCACTACACAACATGCCAACGTGTGGATTTAATCCCATCTCAAGAAGCGGATCACCAGTGGAAGAACAGCTTGAAGAAATGTTTGGCTAAGTCACAGGCGGACAGACCCCTGTATTTCATGTTACTCTCTTACTGGGCAATGCACTTCCTCCACAGAACACCCCTTGGTGAGAGAGCAGCATGTCAGTGTAGTCAGGTGTGGTGTGGCAGGTTAAACGGTCAGGCCAAGATTAGCCGTGTCCTGTAGTTCAGCAGACCCCAACCTTTATGGCACCAGAGACCAGCTTCATGAAAGAAAATTTTTCCTCAGACCAGGCGGGTATTGGTTCTGAGGAGTCTGCAGCCTGACTTACTGTGGCCCCCGTGCAGTCAGACCTCTCTGCTGCTGATCACCTGTTTTTGCAGCCGCTCCCCAGTGCCCGCATCCCTGCCTCAGCCCCTCAGATCATCAGATTCTCATCAGGAGCCACAGCCCTGGCCCTCACACAGGCATTTTACAGTGGGGTTCACCTCCTGTGGGGCTCTAATGCCCCACCTGACAGGACGTGGAGCTCAGACGGGATGGGGGGCCGGCAGCTGGGAACACAGAGGAGGCCTAGCCCCTCCTCTGCCCTCTGCTCACCTCCTGCTGTGAGGCTGTCCTAACAGCAGCTCGAGTTCTAATTCTGAAACGTTATTTCTATTCATTCTGAGCTTCAACAGATGCGCCTAGTATAACTGCAAAAATTATTTCTTATTTGAGATTGGACAAATTTGGCATGGAGATGGAAAAGACATAGAGATTGGGGCTCATGCTTCTGACAGACATTGTCTGCACCAAGTGCCATCCAGCTGGAAGGCAGATGCAAACCGTCCGTCCATGCAAGGAGATGCAGCCACAGCCTCTGCATTTCCAAAGCTATGTGCCAGTTTGGTCTCCTGGCATTGCTGCTTTCTGGCCTTTCCTCATGGTGCATCTCACTGGAGACCTCGGCATTACCTCCTGCATCACAGCTTGGATAGTAGCCGAGGGTGTGTGTGACCCAGACCTCGTGTTTCATGTGTAAAGGGAGGTATTAATGACTAATCAGCATCGACGTGAGGATTAAACAAGGTAAAGGGCTGAAAAGCTGCTACTACAATTGTTGTAAGGTGTGTGTGTGGGGGGGTGGGGTGTCTTCTGAGCTTTTTACTTAGGCCCAGGGTACCAGGGTGTCCAACCTTTCCTCTGTTTTCTCTGCCACACAATGGAAGGAGAGTTGCCTTGGGCCACACCTTAAATACACAGCTATCACCAGAAAAGCTGATTACCAAAAGCATATATGTGCCTATATTTTTGTGATCTCCAACACCACAGACAGGCAACAAAAACCCTCACAAAATCAGCAGGTAGCCCACAGGCCAGTCGGACACTCCAGGCTTAGCCTCTGGGTCTGGAGTGGGGCCTGGGGAGGGTGGGCAGTGCTCTGCAGACAGGAAGGAGCTGGCTGTTTACGAAAACCCATACTAGCTATTTTAGGACACTTCTACTTTTCTGCTAGTTAACATATAGAGACTGTGCCACGTATGTTCCAAGGATTCACGTGGGAAGGAGAGACGCTATTAAATCTATCTACTATCACATCCATCTTTGGGAAGTGAAATCTGCCACAGTGATGCAGGCAGAATGGACTTGGAACTCAAATGTCAATCCCTCTAAAGATGCTTAGAGGTCACAGTCGGAAGTTTAGACTCCCGGAGAGCTTCATGGCTTTATACCATCGTAATGCTCTGCCTCTGGTGAATGTGGATGGTAAGCAGACGCCCCCGGCTCTGCTGCCCACTTCTTGCCCGTCAGAGTGGGATCTAACTGTGGAATACCATCCAGAAGACGCGGGGACTGCGTATATTCTGAATCCTGAAATCTCTCAGTTATAGTCCAAATTAAAATATACTTTGTCTTTTCTTCCATCTTATCATAAGTCCCTGGCACTGTAATTCTTCTATAAAATAAAGATCTCTTGAAACATCTGGGTTTACTTTCCGAGCACTGTCATAAAAATAAAATCCTTTTGATAAGAGGACTTTTATGATGCTCATGTATTTCCTATCGCTTTATAGATGGAAGACGCTGTTGATCATGATATGATAATTTATATCTCACAGAGCAGATCATTGCAGCTGAATTTTCCATTGAAAAGTTCAATTACATTTCTCGACATTTTAACACTGCTGCCAAAAGATGTACTAAAATCTTTCCTGAATCTTCTAGGTGAAAACAAGTTCTGTTGGAAAGAGTCTCCTAGGGCTCTTGAAGGACGTTTCTCCTCCTCAGCGTGTGATCTGGGGAGACACGTGCTGTTCCAGACAGACTCACACCTTAGTCACCTGGTACACGTAAGAGCTTCCTTCAGTTGTCAGACTGCAAAGGTAACACCTGAGAGCTATTGCCCTTAAAGTACCAATCCCTTCCAGAAGAAAACATATCCTGAATCTTCTTTAATGAAATGTGCATTTCTTCCTCAAGGCCAGGGCTTGGGGTCACTGACCTCAGACCTACTACATTTACAGAGTGGTTGTTCAGCAAAGGCCTGTTTGCAACAATCTTATGATCACATGTGGCTTCTGTAAATGTACAGTTCACGTATCATCATGCTGACTTTTTTTATATTTGGCTAGGATTTTAGATTTTTAAACTTCTGGTGGCTCATGTTCCCTGAGATGGTCTTTGTACTCACATTCTGAGCCCTATGCAATTCATTCACACAGAACTTGTCTTAGTGCTACAAGAGTCCAACCCGTCAAAATTGGTGAAAGACGCATGAAGGTAGGAACCAGGTCCGCCCTTTACATTTCCTGTACCTTGAATAGGGCCTCGTCCAGGGCAGGTGTCCTGTGAACGTCTGTGACTGACACAGTGGTTGAAGGAATGAACAATGGAACAGTGAGCTGACCTTCTCAGGGCCTCTTGCCTGGTTCATTAATAGTCACATGACCTTGACTAGACTTGTCCCCAAAAAGAGGTTGGTCCTATCCACACTGTTACAAATTGGGGACTCAGTTTCTTTTGAGAAATATTTGGTTCACAACCTACCTGGCCATCATCAGAGAGCATTTGATTTCCACCATCAAAATGTGTACCTTTGATCTAGGTTTGTAGGAATGATTCCTGATTGTACTGAACAGGGGACGTTCTACATTTATGTTTGCTAGCAGGTGGACAGGAAGCAACCAGGATAGAATTGTGCATTTGCACCATTCCGCCTCCCAGTAGCTCCCTCTGGTTTCCAGGGCCCACCCATTCGACAGGCTGCTTCACAAACATTACATGTCCACCATGAACGTACAGCTCTGTATTGTTACGACCTACTCAGTAGTTAAATCCTGTGCATAACCAGAACTCTGCTTGTTTGTACATTTTAACAATGAGGCTGTCTTAAAGGCTGCTGGAAGGTAGTGGGAGACTTCACTGCTCACCCAAAGTCTGCTGACTTTCTCTAACTTTGCAGTTTCACTTGGATTCATCATCCAACACGTTGTGGTGCTTTAACTGGCTACAAATTAAAGAGGAAAAGAAATGAGAAAACTAATTTCCCAGACTACCCTAATCCGGCCAAGCATAAAAATGCACTTAACTCAGAAAACTGCTCAGAGATTAATATAGAATTTGTGTGCTACTAAAGAAGTCATTACAGCAGCTAAGTTCTGGGAATTCAGCCCCTACAAGAGCAAAGAGAACTATCTTATTCAAAAAGAGTGGTACAATAAAATTTAGGTATCTATTCTCTACCAGTGTAAAAAGGATTTTATTTTGTATAACTTCCTTTAAAAGCACATTTACAAATCTTCCATATATCAGTGAAAAAAAGATGTCAACTGTTAGGCCATTTACATTTTAGTATCAGCTAACAGAAGCTGTAGATGCATTTAGAACAACAACAATCAGAAAAAATCTGCAAGAGTGGTGATGATGGTCAAACTGAAATAAGGAGAAACGGCAGCTAAAAGAAAAATTTCTAGTCAAGTTGGAAATGAAATTACAGAACTTGAATCTTAGGTCAATTCTAATTATCGCTGTCACAGCTGTTAGATTACTGTTATAATCATCTTAGCTACCCTTCCACAAATGCGCCCTCCACTTCATACATGTTTTCTGATTTAATAATTTATGTTCTATTATTGCTGTGGTTTACTGATGAAGAAACTGACACTAAGAAAGGTTAACAAGCACAAATTACTGGCGTAATCCTAGTAAGTAACAGGTTCTGGCCCTAGGCAGTCTGATTCCACTTTTCTGGTAATTACCATGTCTCTATTTCTGAGCTAGGTCTGAAGCACACAGCAGTTAAGGGCACAGCAAAGCTGTCAAACAGCTCAAGCTATATGAACCTTAACTACTTAAGTGACTAGTTTCCAATCACTGAAATTTTCTGCTTCTCAAATTCCTTAAGGAGGTGGCAGGACTAGGACAGAGATCCACAACCAGGGTACCAACCCCCAGGAAGCAGTCTGGACATTTGTGGGGAGGTGGGGACACAGTGATCTGGACCACTCTCATGGAAATCAGTGAGGTAATTCCATGAAAGGGAAACTTCTCCAAGACCAGTACAATTTCCTGAATATTGCCCTGTTAATTCAGGTATTAAATAACCCCTTTTTAGAATTATCTGAGCCTACATATTAACTATTTTTTGCAAATAAACTCAAAAGATGTTTTTTGTTTCATGCTATTTTAATATATACTGATTTCTCCAGGAATGCAGCTTCACTGCATGAGCATGAGGGTGACTGTGTGTGAGAGTGAACTTACTAACAGTGGTCCACCATCTGGGAAACCAGCACAGACAGGTCAGCTGTGAGGCATGAGTTGCTGACACGGCATGACTGTAACTGGTGCCTGTGTGGTGGTCCCCACCCACGCCTGAGCACCTGACTGCCAAGGCACGTCTTTCAGAGGCCTCAGAGAGAAGCATCTACCCCGCAATGCTGACATGTGCCCATGTGCATATGTGATTTTATACATATTATATTCATATAAAAGTGTGTATCAATGAGATATTTTTATGTGTAACATATTATACATAACATATAGCATATAACAATTATATGCTATTTATATGTAAATATGTAAGTACATACATATCTTTAGTGTTCTTACCAATTATTTTATTTTTACTATTTCCTATGAATTTCTGTCAGAATGTTATATTGATTTTTGGAAATCCATATATTGATTATATTATTATTATTGGTGAATTAATTTTAAGTCACTAAAGGCAGTATTATTAAATCTTTGCCAGAAAAGGGTGTAATGGTTCTCATACGATAAAGAAATTCTGCACTAAGTCATAGCCAAGGTCTCATACAATTTAAAGATTCTATTTCACCCTGGTAAATAAAGCCATTAGCAGTGATTTTTTTCCTACAAAAGTGACTGCAGCTAAAAATCAAATGTAAACTACACGCCCCTCTTACTTAGCGTTCTTGTTAACACACACTTGCATGTCTGGATATTCCCTAATTTGCACATTTTTTATAATGGAAAATGCTTTCTAAGTCTGTGAGGCAGAAAATAGCATTCCACATTCATCCTACATATTCATTCTCCCCCCCTAACTCCTTACCTGGCAGAAAGATCACAAAAGCCGTGAAACTGTGCTTATGAATTCATTTCACATTTAAAAAAGAAATACAAAAAATTGAGTGAAAGGGGCCACAAAAGAAACAATGAATGGAAAATGAGGGAAATGATGTAAAATTAGAATAGTTTGATTACTCTGCACTGTGGGCAACATCACAGAAATGTTATGAAATTACGAGGAATTATAATTTTAATCAAAGAAGGACCTAACATTTCCTTAGTGTTTTCCAATCTACGGGAGGCATTTAGTCAACGGTCATTAAGCAAAATCCAGAGCTCTCCATAGGGGATGAGGATGACCCCTCTGAATCTCTCCTCACATCTGGACAGAAATGATCAAACACAGCCAAGGTACCAGCTGAACGGAGGGCCCAGCACCGAGCTGGACAATGGGCTGGATATGGGAAGGGCCCCAGACTCTGTGTTCCTGTGAAACACACATGTGTAAATAAATCCAAAATAAAACTACAGGAGAAGTGCTCCAGGAACCCAGGAGGGACATTCATCTCGACTGGAGGACTCTGAGAAGCCTTCTAGGAAGAGGTAGGGCTCAGCTCAGCTTGAAGAAAAAGAACGGCATTGAGGGGGGAGGCATTCTAGGCAGAGGAAGCAACTGGAACCAAGGCCTGCGAGAGGAGGAAATGCAGAGAAGCTGGAGTGATGCAGAAGTGAGCTGGAGAGGCAAGAGACAGGCAGGTGAGGGAATGCAGATAAACAGGAGAGCCAGACTGCGGGGCCGGGACTGAACAGGCTTCACAGATCATCTGCACGTCCCAGCCTCAGTCCTCCACAGTAAGGACAGCAGAAAAGAAAGCAAGTAGCGCCCCCCGACTTCATGATGTTGCCATTTTCAGCTGGATAAATAAGAAAGTACACATAGGCCGGGCACGGGGAGTCACGCCTGTAACCCCAGCCCTTCGGGAGGCTAAGACTGGTGGATTACCTGAGCTCAGGTGTTCAAGACCAGCCTGAGCTAGAGCAAGACCCCATCCCTAAAAATAGCCAGGTGCTGTGGCTGGTGCCTGTAGTCCCAGCTACTCAGGAGGCAGAGGCAAGAGAATTGCTTGAGTCTAAGAGTTTGAGATTGCTGTGAGCTGTGACACCATGGCACTCTACCAAACACATATAGCAGGTCTCAGAGAAAACAATGTATAGAAAAAGGAAAAGGAGAAGAGTAAGAAGGGTGTCGTGATCTTAGGATGTGCAGGGAAGCCTTACTGAGAAAGCAGCAAATACACATCAGGGGACCCAGGAATAGATGGTGAAAACAGAATCAGAACAGTGTGGCACTGACTGGTGGGTACATTGAGGCAGGATCAGTCAGGGAGGTGGGAGGCAGTGAGTGGCCTGCAAAGTTAAGGCTCCTAGCTGCAGAGTGAACATATGAAATATGAGTGTGGATGAGAAACACCAAATTCAGGTCAGGAGTCATCTGTGGGAGGGAGGGAGAGGTGGGAGAGGGAGAAGGAAAGTGGAAAAGGCAAACTGCAAACTGTGCTCTGCAAATCTCACTCTGCAAACCTCACTCTGCACTGCCAATCCTGGAGCAAGGCCCAAAGGCTGGAGGTGGAGTAGCCTGAGCCACGCAGGACAGCAGAGGACAGAAAGCAACAGGGGAGGGCTGTCTAGGCTGAGTGGACTGTCGAGGATCAGACCTGCTCACTCACCCACACCCTCACGGCACCCACAGGGCGTGTGTCCAGATGAGCAGGTGCCCTCTAAGCACAGGGGTGCCAGGGCAGGCGGGGCAGCAGGACACTGTGACCGGCACCATAATAAAGGCATGTGTGGGGACAGGGCCTGTGGGAAACATGTCTGCAGCCCAGACATTAGAGCAACACCTGTTAGGCAGAGGCTGAGGCATCAGCACAGCAGGAAGAGTGACCTGAGGAAGCAGAGGTGGTGGAGACAGAGCAGAACCAGAGCCCCAAAGGCAGGAGGAGGGGCGAGGAGGGTGGAGCATAGTCAGGACAAAGACCAGGCAGAGACGGGGCAGAGACGGGGCAGAGACCAGGCAGAGACAGGGCAGAGATGGGGCAGAGATGGGGCAGAGACGGGGGAGAGACCAGGCAGAGATGGGGTAGAGATGGGGCAGAGACGGGGCAGAGACCAGGCAGAGACAGGGCAGAGATGGGGCAGAGACGGAGCAGAGACCAGGCAATGTGAATAAAGGCTACACAGCCTGGGATTAGCTGGGGTCAGCCCAGCAAGGCCAGAGGCAGGTGACCAGACAGCAAAGGAAGGAAGGTGCTGAGCAGGACATAACTAAGAGAGAAAACAGTACCCCAAACCTCTCATTTTCTAGCAACAATGAAAAATCATTGCTAAGAGGAAGGTGAATGATACTTTAGGATAGAGAAAGTCAGAAACAGCCTTGTTAATTAAACTGACAGGAAATTAACAGAAATTTAAAATAAAAATGTCACCCAAACAGAGGGGACGTGGGAGCCATCAAGTGCCTGGACCATGGGCTGATTGAGGTCAGGAGACCAGGAGCAGGGAGGCGGCAGGAGCAAGTGGGCAGTGAGGACGGTCATCTGACTCGATGGGCTCTCCTGACCAGTCCTGAAGTTGTCCCTCACGTCTTGATGGCTTGTGCCAAGGAGCACAGACTACCTTCCTTCTGATGCAAAGAGCTTATGGTGAAATGGGAAGAAAACACCAGTGATGGAAAATGAAGAGGGGGGACCATGACGGGAGGCACATGACAGTTGACCTCAACCAAACGCATCCCAAGACTGCTGACCTGGCTAACTGGCTGGTACATTCACATAGTCAAAACCTGCAGTCAATGGATCGTTGCTAATGTTTCCTAAGGTTCATTTAATCAGTGTTCTCTACAAACACTATTTCCAAGTAAGTGGTGAGGTGAACGAGGATAATGTCTCTCGTTCTCAGCAGTGGCCTGACGGTGGAAGTGTGGTTTTCAAGCAGAATTTCTGTTAATCCTGTGGTCTTTTCCTTTCCTGCAGGTAACAGGTGTCTCAGTTAAGTAGGAAAAGAGGGGCTAAGGGGAGCGGTCCCTCTGTCCTCCATCATTAGTCCCTGCAGACATCACTCCAAATGCACCACCTGACGAGGGAGGGAGAAAAAGGCCCAGGGGGAGAGCCTGACGGGCAAAGAGGGGAGGGAGGGTTGGTGTACGGAGGGGGGCAGTGTAGAGCTTCCATTTTAATTTTCTTCTGGAAGCAACACTGCAGGTCCACGCAAAGCCTTCATCTATAAAGACATGCTCTGCGCTCTCAGGGAAGTGAGGGGTGAAAGGCTCGGTGCATCGCAGGAGAAGCTGAAGCTGGTAATTGGCTCTAATGATCTGAATGCAAATTAAGAAATCTCTGTGCTAAAAATTACATGCAAATATAATTGTGACTCTCATAACTTACGAGCTCTACTTAACCCATTATTCACGTTCTTTTCTTTCGGAGACCTGGTAGGGATGGGGAACTTTTATTTCTTACTGCCTTGCCTGTTCCATCCATCTCACGCACCATTGAGCTTTACAGCCTTTCAAGGTCTTATTAAACCAATCCAAGGATTGCAGAGCTGAAACCCACAGACACCATTAACAAAGGAGAGGAAGGGTTGGGCACAAGCTGTGGAAGGCTGAGCTGCTTGAAAATTCCCAGCAAAGTTGTCTACTAAGAACCCTTACACCAGCAAGAAGAAAAACTTGAAATCACGACATGTGGCCAGGGCTGTCAGAAATAAAAAGCACATGAGAACACAGCTGTAACGAAATGCTCAGACTGCATTTTCTTCAACCAAGAGTGGACTTGTTATCAGAATTCACTGAGCTAATTGGTATGAAAAGGGCCAGTAGGATGCTTGGTCCAGGGTGAGTCCTCAGGATTGCCCTTTCATCTAGCCGTTCAGTCAGACAGGCGGCGTCTGACTCCTTACCTTAGTCCTAGTTATTGCACTTACCTGGCCCCCTTCTCTGCATTTTTCTCTATACTATGTGCTTGCTCCTTTTCCTTTGCACTGACTCCCCTCTTACTCTTCTCAGGATGCTGATCACAAGGCTGGGGCCAGCACCAAGTCCCTGGAGAGCTCAGACAAGCAGTGCTGAACCCTCTGGCTCAAAGTCCACCAGAGACCCACCCCTTGGGCCCTGTGGCCAGCCCTCTGGTACACAGTGTGCCACATTCCAAAGGCCACTCTTCTGCCAGCCCAGTGTCATGGCACCCAAGCCACCAGGTAGCATCCAGCCACTGCTATGCTAACAGTAATTGCAAAGGGGTACTTTGCCTGGAAGCTGGTAGACAGGACAGCACATGGGCAGGAAAGCCTGCTTGGTCACCAGAAGAGAGCTAGGTGCAAAGGAATATCCACTTCATACTTGAGATCTGACAAGCATCAGAGCAGAAAACAGGGGGAAGAGGAGCCCCAAACCCTAGACAAAGCCCATTTCAGCTAATTAAATAGCTGTGATCTTGGATAACTGCCTCACTTCTCTGTGCCTCAGTCCCCTCATCTGTAGAATAAGTCTCTGGTGAGAATTAGTCAGTATGTCTGAAGCACTGAGAACAGTGTCAGGACCGAATATTAAGTAACATACAATAACACAAATAAAGTAATATCTACATCACGCGGCCACCATCTTCACCACCATTTAATTTCAAAGTAAGTCCCAACCCCATGATAATCATTGACATTATTCATAGGAATAGAATCCTGTTTATTTCCTGTTTTGCTCTTCAGTTCCCGAAGCTCCTGCCTCGTTCCCAGAGTCAGTGGGGTTGTTACATCTGCTTCACAAGCAAGACCTCGGGCTGCTCTAAATACTTCCTCATCTTGCTGCTCTAGGCAAGGTTCCTAACTACGGAGACATCTTTACTGGATTCCAATTCTAGAAACACACAGAAGAGACAAAAACAGGGAGAGAGAGCCTCTCCCGCCCCCTCCTCACATTCCGTCCATCACTGAGTCTCCTGTCTCTGCCCCAGCGTCCAGTACATTTCCAGTCCCTCACTCTCTCCTCACGGGACAGTTGAAACCACCTGCTAAGGCCCCTCCTGTGTCTCTGGCCTCTGCCCTCCATGGGCACTCTCCACTTACGAGGCCCAAATGTCCAACTCCTTAGCTTGGGGCTGTTTATCCGCCCTGACAGGCACCTCAGTCGGGATCCTGCCCTTCGGGTCCCATCCACCCTAGTCTTTAATTATTGGCTTTAGTCTCCACACTGGATTATAAATCCTTCAAGAGCATGGACCATGCATTTTCACCTTCACTTTCTCAGTATCCAGCAAAATATCCACCGTATAATAAGTGCTCAATAAATACTGAACAAACTGAAACTCCACAAACATAATGCCAGGCAGACGCTGTTTCCACTGCGTGATGTCAGGGGACACACCCGCGGCATCATGCCCTTTGAGTAAAAACTAACCGGGGTAGAGACTAGAGACTTTCCAACCCTGGGCAAAGGGTCTTGAAAAGGACTCCAGGGTCTTCCCCTTGTGTCTCAGTGACTGAAAGGTCCCGTGGAGAAGGTTTCTGGTTGAGGTGAGCACATGTCCTGGCCTGCACAGAGGAGCCCCAGCTTATAATGTCCATTCCAAGGAAAATAACAACCATCCCAATTCCACCTCAAAGGCACCCAGCTCACCCCCTCTCCCCATGGCAGGGAGGAGCGGGGCTGGGCTTGAGCGCTGTGCCTTCCAACAGTAGGATCTTGTTTCAGTTGTTCAATTTCTGTTTCTCCATCTGAAAAATGGGTATTGTCTTCATGGGGTGTGAAGATTAACCGAGACATACAAGGTTGCAACTATAATACCTGGCATGTCATTCCAAACCCTCATTTCTGATATCATCATGGAGTTAAAGAAGCTGGTCCCTCCAGGATGCAGCTGTGTGAACAGAAAAACTGCAATCCTAGTGCTGCTCTCTATAGCCTGGCCACAAACGGATCAGGGTTTTACTCTAACCATGTGTGAGTGCCTACTGTGGAACATTGGAATAGCATGTTTAAGAGCAGAGAAATTGGGAAAAACAGGGCATTTGGTTGCAGGCTTAACCTGAATATTTTGTTAATAATTTAAGTGAGAACACTTAGGGCTTCTGCTGACAACAGGAGTCGTGATCTGTCGCTCCCACTGCTGCGTTAGGACCTGCGTCAGCCACACAGAGTAGAGAGCTGTTTGAACAACTGCCTCTCTCCAGCCCCTAATAATTATACAAAGCATATCATTGAGAAGCTATAACTGGTACAGAAGGCTGAGGCTAGAAAATGAGGCTGCCACTCTCTAGAATCTTCTTAGGATAAACGATGCATTTCTTTTTAGAGGAATAAGAATCAGAATACACAGAGGTAGGAAGGAAAGGAGCAGCTTAAAATATTACTACTCAGAAGACTTAGTGCCAACTGGAAATGATCATGAGATGTAGAAGAGAAAGAAAACAGAAGATTTAAGAGGAAAAATGTAAATGGGTTGTAAAAAGAGAAGCTGCGAGTTTCATGTAGTTAGAGCTTATCCCACGTGTGAGTTCTCAGACAGAAAGGCAAAGCAGACAGAGCTGAGATGCCGAACAGAAAATCAATGGACAAAACATAAACTATCACATGCACAGGTGGTAGAAAAATACCTGAGACATCATCTAAAGCACGCATCTTTCCTGGGAATTCTTACTGCCTCAAAGTCCCCCACACTTCAAAGCTGAGCATCCCTGGCTTAAGGGAGAGGACAGGGCCAGGGAAGAAAAAGACACCCCCGCTGGTCCTAGGCCTTAAAGCAGATGTTTCTACAAAGATCATGAAAACTTGAATTTTCCCTTATAAGAGCTGGATTCTTAGGAACAGGCTTCCTCCTGGACTCCAGGGATGTGCTTTCCATGTCAAATAAGCCAGAAGAGCTACCAGTTTCTTCGATTTCCCTGCTGGATCTTGCCCAATGAGATCAGTGAGCGGGGGACATGGGACTCATCAGAGAGGCTCACACCAAGCTGAGGAGGCATGGGTCTCTTCGCACCTGGGACGCCAGCGCAGCCCTGGGCCACTCAGGAAGGCTCCACAGAGCAGAGGTGCCCCGGGCAGACCCTGGCAGGGAGGACGAGCTGCTTCCCCCACCCCAGTCCCCCAGGCAGCAGGGAGCCCAAGGTCCCACAGGCCTTGCTAGGGACTCAGAGGGGGCTGACTTGATGGCCATGAGCTGTCCTCTTAGGTGGTCTGAGACAAGAACTTGGAAAGGGACAGTGGGGGCTGAAGGCCACACTCAGCAAGGTTCATAACCATGGAGACATCTTTTCTGTAATCTATGGTTACAGAAAAATGAAAAATAAAGCTTAGGAATAGAAATCGGGTATGTCTTTGCTGTGTTATGAACATAGCTGCCGCTAATTTAGATCTTGTGATACCTGAAACATAATGAAGCCTATCTTGGAAATAAGACTATTTTTATTTGCAAGGTTGTTTGCTGCTTGCTCTATGCAAATATGTAACTTGTGAGTACAAAACAATGTAGCATTTATACCATAGCACGGATGCCTTCAAACTCCAGTGAAAATACTCAGTTACGGGGAAATTGAAAGGGAAAGCCGAGAGTTAATTTCATAACAGGATGGTGGACTTTTATATAGGATCATTTCAGAAAAAAAAGATTATCCTAAATCTTATGTAGTAGAGGTTTTAAGGTAAAAATGCTCACAGCAAATAGAACAAAATGACTAGTTTTATAATAAAAGTGAAAAACTGCATCTTCTGATACATTAACAATGACCTCTATCATGGAAAGCTTCCAGTCTGCAATTTCTGCTTAACTCTAAGTCCAATTACAATCTCCCCAGCATCTCCACTGCTGCTACTGTTGTCAGAAAAGAAAACAAAAAAAAAAATTTAACCAAGTTTAACTGAGAGGTTTCCCTGATAAAAAATACTTAACTAGTTCCCGTATTTAAAATGTTGTGATGATGTGCAGGGCAGAACTTGGGCTTGCTCCTGTCCCAGCACCCATTCCTCCAGATGCCTCCTCCCCTGCCCCCATGAGCTGCTGTCACAATAATAAGCAAAACAAGAAAACAGTAACAAGTGGCAGGGAAGGAGCCCTAAGGAAACTCATGTGCACGCATCCTGCATTGAGATGCCACAGAAAGCGTCCGACAAATACACCACCACAGTCCTGACAACAGATGCTGTTAATTAGGGCTGTTGCCACCACCACAGCACATAAGGAAGCGTACCCAGGTCTGGGGCTTTGACAAAACCACACACCTAATGGAGAGCTAACCTGGAGTCTCCGTCTCTCTGTGTTGTCTCCACTGTCCCCACCATCTCCAGTATCACTCCTTAGATAATAAAGAAACTCCAAAGCTTGAAAGCCTGGAGGTGAGAGACAAAGCAGTAAAAACTGTGGGGAATGAACCACTTGGTCTCATCCTTCGTTTTTCTGGCTTTGTTAACTACCCCAGCATAGGAGAGTCAGTTGTTTGAAGACTTTGCCTTCTGGCTTTGCCTTAGGAATAAAACATATTTTAAAAAAAGTTAGCATTTCAAACTGTAGCAGAATTTGAAAACAATAAAGACCGCTGAGCACTGAAACTTTCTAAAGAGATGGAGTACAAATTCTAATGGCTAAATAACTATATTATTTACATAAGATTTATAAATGTAAAATTTCTCACTATGCTTCAATGTCCTACTGGGTAAAATGGGATGATGTGAGACCCACTTTACACACTGCCGTGAGGATTGAGTGAGACTGCTCTGAGGCCCTGCTGGGACACCGGAGCCTGCTGATGTCAGAGCATTACCACTTCTGATGATATAACAATCCACTAATATAACAGTTCTTTGTTTTTTTCTCTAGAGGTCTAGGATATTTACATCAAATATGTATTTGCCTTTTAAGTAATTTGAAAATTCTATACATTTGTATAGTTTGTTCAGATTATGTTTTATGAATCCCTATACAAAATTGCTTAATAAACTGACTGTTAAAAATGGTTACAAGTTTACATTTTTCTATATAAAGTTTACTAAAGAAATGGAGAGGTGGCTTCTATGCTAACCTGCTTTTCCTTAATCAAAGAAGATATTTACTCACAGATGCTCGCTTCACAGAGAGGAAAAATTGCTGCCATAATTAAAAACAGATCTAATTTAGATGAGGACAGCCCTAGATCAGTGGCTGACTGTCCTTGGCATGCATCAGAGTCGTCCAGGATCGGAAGAGCTTTTCACCAACACAGAGGTCAAGCTCTGCCCCTGATGACTCTGATACAGCTGATCAGGGGTAGGGCCCAAGAAATGACATTTTCGAAGTCTACTGAGGTTATAGGAATGTGGAGTCAGGGTTAATTCAGCCACAGAGCTGAAGAATTTGAAGTTCCTATTTTGCTAATAGCAGCTACAATATTGTGAGTCTGTGACATGTTTCTCTACTGAACAATGCAGTGGCTACCATAAAATTTCAAAAGCCACATTTAATAAATCAGATGTTATTGAATACATAAATCAACATAAATAAATTTAGACCTGAGAAGAATGCCCTAAAAATGTTCAAAGACTGCACCTGATTTTCTATGATCACAGTGGGACACTAACCAAGGACTCCTAGAAACACCATGGCTGAGGGGACGCTGACGCACCTGGAAGGT
This sequence comes from Galagoides demidoff, assembly GCA_963574575.1. NCBI lineage: Eukaryota > Metazoa > Chordata > Mammalia > Primates > Galagidae > Galagoides > Galagoides demidoff. Next base: position 53,541 of record CAUYQV010022249.1, read on the forward strand.
GCAGGGTCTATGCAGGGACAGAAAGCTCGTGCTGAGTCCCGTCTCCAGATCAAGTCAGTGCTCCGCGAATCCAAAAGCTCCCGGGCCACTGTGACCTCTTTTTGCATGAGAAGCAACACTCCTCTCACAGAGCAAGTCCACGCGGGGAGGATGTGGAGGGATGTGGGGGGCTCCAAGTGCCGCTCAGCACAGCTCAGGCAGATGTGCAGTACGTGGAGAAGCTGTTAGAATCAAGGCAGGTGTGGGTGAACCAGCCCCAGCAAACTCCACATCCCAAGGGTAGGGTCACAGAACAGGAATTAAGAAGATAGCTGGTAGCATTCTGGTTCCAGAACTTCACACACATTCCCACAATAAAGGAATGAAGAATGGGAAGGTGTATTTTAGTCTGTTCTGTCTAGAGGAGACACCTGCAGCTGGGTTAAAATTTATTAAAAAAAAAAAAAAAAAGAAGAAGAAGAAAGAAAGTGGTTTATTTGGCTTAAGGTTCTGCAGAGGGCATAGGACACCAGGCGCCAGGGTCTGCTTCTAGGGGGGCTGCAGGGAGCTTCCAATCAAGGTGGAATGTGAATGGGGTGAGGGACAGGTGTCACATGGGAGAGAGGGAGCAGGAGGCGGGCCAGGCTCCTTCACAGCAGCCGGCTCACTGGGGAAACAGTAAGGCAGGACCTCACTCATCAGGGTGAAGAGGGCACCAACCCAAACAGTGACTCTCACTGCAACGCTGGGGATTAAGTTTCAACGTCAGAGCTGGAGGGGCCCAGCACGCCCACCATGCCGCCAGGTCAGGCATTTTCCAGGATGCTATGGGAGGCTCTGGAACTGGCCTGAATTGTGCTTCTGAGCATCTTACGGATGTCTGATGTATAAATAGTAGTAAATTCACACCACTGTGGGGGAGACGAGAGGAATGGGTGTGTCCTAACAGGCAGTGGGCACTTATGTGTGCCATCCCTTTCTGGGTAAGGGTTCTCCATATCCACCCAGGACCTGCAAGTCAGTCCCCCACTTACTGAGAAGGCCTGGAGCTGTCCCAAGGCCCTCAGGTCCTCCACGAGGTCCCCTTACCCACCTCTGAAGTGCTGACACCAGCTCAGCAGCCACACGTGCACAGGTGTTAATTCTGTTCAGCAAGAACAACATACTCTGTTCCATCTATCAGGGCCCTGAGCAGCCGATTCAGAACAGGTGCTCTGGAGACCAGCCTCTGAATGGCGGCAGGCTCCTCTCTCGACAGAGACTTCCACAGTCGGCAGCAGAGAGCCTGGCAGCATAGACAGGGCCTGTTATGGCAAGTCAGTGGAAATTCCTGCTGTGTGCAGGCATATGTTTAGATCCCTATTTCCTTTTGTGAGGCATAATACCTAATTGTTTTTTATTTTAAAATACCTTTGTGATGTTAATTTGTTCATTGTGTAAGTGTGAATCCAAACACTTGTGCATACATGTCAGTTATGGCTCTGTAAAACCAAGTTAATAACAACCATCTGCCACAAAATGCTACGATCTGTGTTTCCATAAAAGCCAAATCCTTGCAAACCCAAGAAAAATAATCAATGCTGACAAGAATACATTGTCTAACCCATGTGCTATAAAATCTTAAACAAAAAATAAGTCAGTAGTTAAGGTGAAAAATATGTTTACTTATATCCTAAATGCTTGGCCAAATACTATGCTCCCCATCCTCAAAAGAAACTACAAAGTGGATGAATTTTAAAGACCATTTTATTCACGTTAGCTAAGCTAGAATGAAGATTTGGAAGCAGCTCTGAGCTCAGAGCCACGTGGCGCCCACCCAGCATTCTGACACACAGGGTCCCCAGCCTTCCTCAGGAACTGCTGAGAGCTGGTGGCATTTTTCCCTTTAATGATGCTCACTCTCAAGAAATGCTTCCTCATATTTAATCTAAATCCCCGTCTTCTCTTCTTAGTTTAAACAACTCCTTTAATTTATGTCCTCTGTGGAGAGAAAGAACTGGGTCAGCATCCTCCTTGTAAGAGCTCTAGGCCAGCATGCCCAAGGCCTGTACCTTTTGCTCGGAGGCTGACTTTCCAGCCTGTTGATGACTGCACTTGCTCTTCCCAGGGCCTTTGCAAGCTCTTGGCCTTGCCCTCAAATACACGCATGTGGCTTCCACACTCCTCTTATCAGGAGCAGCCTGTGCCAAACAAAGCTGAAGTAATGGCTCTTCTCAGTTGTCTTCATGAGAAAGATTCTTAATTCTAACAAAAGCTTTATCTTAGGATATTTGTTATGGGTTTACAATCCCTAATCATTACAGATTTCCATCACAACACTCTCCTAGTCCAGCTCAGCTCAGTGTAGGGTGGTTATTGGCAGCAATTAGAACTGCCTTGAAGTCACTCTCTAAAGGTCAGGTGCAGTGGCTCATGCCTGCAGTCCTAGCACTCTAGGAAGCTGAGGTGGGTGGACTGCCTGAGCGCAGGAGTTTGAGACCAGCCAGAGCAAGAGTGACACATCTCTACTGAAAATAGAAAAGAAATCAGTCAGACATGATAGCGAGCATCTATAGTCCCAGCTACTCAGGAGGCTGAAGTAAGAGGCTCACCCAAGAGTTTGAGGCTGCTGTGAGTTATGACTCAAAGGCAGTCTACCCAGGGTGACAGAGTGAGACCGTAAATAAATAAAAGCCAAGTGCTTTGGTGCATGGAAGGGCAGCAGATCACACAGGTAGGAGCCAGGCTGCTGAGCAGGGCAGGGTGTGTGAGCCGGGGAGGCTGGCAGCATGACACAGGGCAGCTTCTCCGTGCAGGCCATGTGGCACAGGAAGGGGTCAGCCTGTCCTGCTTCTCTGATGTCCTGTGTCCCTGTGCCTCTGCATTTGTGCCCAAGTAACTCGCCCACCTTCTCCATGTATATCCATATTGCTTCTTTGTTCCCCCAAAGTGAATCATTCTTGTAATCAAACCTGGGCTGAACTTGATCTATCTGCTTTGACATCAACAACCCCACAGAAAGTTGTGGCAGGCAGGTGGGAGAACTTTGGATCCAGTGATGGTGTGAAGGGAGCCCCCCAGTCACTGCCCAGGAAGCTCTAAAGCTGCCCTCCCAGCTCTCCCCACAGGGCAGATTCCAGACTTGGGTGTCCAGCACGCAAAGGCAGCTGCCCCGTTTAATAGAAACCCCAGATATGTGGCTTAATCAAGACAGACGTTTATTTCCCCCTCAGACAAAGCAAGTATAGATGTAAGTGTTTGGTACAGACTAAGATAAAATACTTGTGGTCCTGCATGTAATTTGAAGCAGGGAGGGAAGGCACCATGTTCCCCTAAGTCAGCACTTCTCCCAGGGTAGGGAGAGCGTGGGCACAAGTGGACCAGGGTATTTAAACCAGTTGCAGGGAAATTTATCACTCACATCTTCTAAATTATTTTCAAGCTTAAATGAAAGGAAATCTAGATTATATGAGTAAAATAACAACTTTATTGTATCAGAGGGAGCTATTTAAACAAAAATGGAGAGCTTTGTTTTGAAAACAAAAACTACGCATTAGAGGGGGAGTTAGTTTAACAAAAGAATGAAGCCTTAGACATCTGTGATTTCACATGATGAGAGAAAACAAAATGTAAAGCTCAGTTATTTTAAGCAACAGAGAAAAGGAAAAGTGGAAGGAGAATTGGGCCCAAGAACTGTCACTCTGCTGCAGCAGCTTCCTTCAGTACCAGGCGTGGACACCAGGCAGAAACGGAGGCCTCGGAGATCCCCCAGTCCCGAGTATGCTTTCTGAGACCCTCAGACAGAACATGCACGTGTATGGTTTGACAAGGAATTTTCTTTTTTGCAAAGGAACAGAGAAGTGTAACAAAGAAAGGTAGCACACATTTATGAGACCGTTTTCATGGTGAGAAATAAAAGCCCTTGCCAGAGGCTGTCTGAGGAGAAGCAAGGTGCACCTTAGCCTTAATGAGCCAAACGACCCTCACCATCAGCACAAGACTCTACTTGGGAATTACTGCCCTGCAATGACCCACAGGTCCAAGTCTTACTGCCAGTCTGAGAAAAATGCAAAGCCAAGCAAAGGGCAGACACAGGGAGAGACAGAAAAGCAGAGACCTTGCTATCCTGCCACCTTGTCACAACCGTAAGGGGCTAAACGGCTGTCCACATTCTATCTACAGCAGGCGCCCTCAAACTAAGGCCCATGGGCCACATGCCGCCCGCTGAGGACATTTATCCAGCCCACCTGGTGTTTTTGCCTCTGCTGCCTGTCCTGCTTGGCAGCCAACTCATCCCGGGGCCCTCAGTCTGGGCCTCGAATGGTCTGAGGGAGAGTGAACTGCCCCCTGTTTAAAAAGGTTGAGGACATCTGTTCTACAGCTATGCTACAGTGTCTGGAGAGCACAACAAACAGAAAGCCTTCTCAGGGCTGGAATGCATTCAACTACAATGCAAGTCAGCCTGTTCTACTGTGATGGCCATCCAGAGACATGCACATGGATTCTGTCCTGTTGGGACGGCCTCCTGAGATGTGCACATAGATTCTGTCCTGTTGGGATGGCCCACCTGAGACGTGCACATGGATTCTGTCCTGTTGGGATGGCCCTCCTGAGACGTGCACATGGATTCTGTCCTGTTGGGATGGTCTCCTGAGATGTGCACATGGATTCTGTCCTGTTGGGATGGCCCTCCTGAGATGTGCACATGTCTTCTGTCCTGTTGGGATGGCCCTCCTAAGACGTGCACATGTCTTCTGTCCTGTTGGGATGGCCCTCCTGAGATGTACACATGTCTTCTGTCCTGTTGGGATGGCCTCCTGAGATGTGCACACGGATTCTGTCCTGTCGGGATGGCCCTCCTGAGATATGCACATGGCTTCTGTCCTGTTGGGCTGGCCCTCCTGAGATGTGCACATGAATTCTTTCCTGCTAGGACGGCCTCCTGAGATGTGCACATGGATTCTGCTCTGTTGGGATGGCCCTTCTAAGATGTGCACATGGATTCTGTCCTGTTGGGATGGCCTTCCTATGAGGTGCACATGGATTCTGTCCTGTTGGGATGGCCCTCCGGGGACGTACACATGGATTCTGTCCTGTTAGGATGGCCCTCCTGAGAGGTGCACATGGATTCTGTCCTGTTGGGATGGCCCTCCTGAGATGTGCACATCTTCTGTCCTGCTGGGATGGCCCTCCTGAGATGTGCACATGTCTTCTGTCCTGTTGGGATGGCCCTCCTGAGATGTGCACATGGCTTCTGTCCTGTTGGGATGGCCCTCCTGAGATGTGCACATGGATTCTGTGCTGGTGGGTTGGCCCTCCGAAGTTGTGCACAGGTATTCTGTCCTGTTGTGATGGCCTCCTGAGATGTGCACTTAGATTCTTTCTTGCTGGGATGGCCTCCTGAGATGTGCACAGGGATTCTGTCCTGTTGGGATGGCCTCCTGAGACGTGCACATGGATTCTGTCCTGTTGAGATGGCCTCCTGAGACGTGCACATGGATTCTGTCCTGTTGAGATGGCCTCCTGAGATGTGCACTTGGATTCTGTCCTGTTGGGATGGCCTCCTGAGATGTGCACAGGGATTCTGTCCTGTTGGGATGGCCTCCAGAGACGTGCACATGGATTCATTCCTGTAGAGATGGACTCCTGAGTCGTGAACATGGATTCTGTCTTGTTGAGATGGCCTCCTGAGATGTGCACTTGGATTATTTCTTGCTGGGATGGCCTCATGAGATGTGCACTTGGATTCTTTCTTGCTGGGATGGCCCTCCTAAGATGTGCACAGGGATTCTGTCCTGTTAGGATGGCCTCCTGAGACGTGCACATGGATTGTGTCCTGTTGGGATGGCCCTCCTGAGATGTGCACATGCATTCTTTCTTGCTAGGATGGCCTCCTGAGATGTGCACATGGATTCTGTCTTGTTGGGATGGCCTCCTGAGATGTGCACATGGATTCTGTCTTGTTGGGATGGCCTCCTGAGATGTGCACAGGGATTCTGTCCTGTTGGGATGGCCTCCTGAGATGTGCACAGGGATTCTGTCCTGTTGGGATGGCCTCCTGAGACATGCACATGGCAGAAAGCATAACCTTCAGAGCCAATATCTGGTCAGGTGTCAGGGTCTTGACCCACTGGGCAACTCCCATTTTTCACATGCAACATGAGAAAGTAGACCCTGGTGATGATGTCACTCCATCAGAGGACATATCTCAGCCACCTGGTACTTAGTAGCCATTCATGAAATGTTCGACTCTCCCGCCTCCCACCTCCCCACTATACCCTCCTTTCCACTCTCAACAGTTCATTGCTTTGCATTCAGGCTCACACATTTAGCATAATTTGATTGTATTAATACATTGTGAGGTTAAATGAGAACACCAGTGGCAGCAGACATGGGTAAAAAATGTTTGCTGCTTCATAATGCGACTCGTTACAGACCTTCAAGAAACACCTGCCTGAGGGATGATTTCAGGAAGAGACCCTGGGATGGGGTGAGCGTGAGTGATGCCAACATCATACATAGCCCAGACCACCTGAGCAGTGTCCCTCCTGTGCCTCCCCACCTCCTGTTCTTTGTCCCCAACTAGGAGCCCACTGGTGAAAACAACCTGTCCCATCATTGAAGTCTCCAGAGGCCATGGTGGGATATGGTGAGACAGACAGAGGGAGACTCAGAGGGAGGTGGGATTTTCTGTGCCAACAACTCAGCACAGGAAAGTCAGTTTTCCGGGAAAATTCATTTAGAAGACATTTAACATATTTGGATATAGACAAAGAAAAATAGACATTGTTGTTTTAAGGGCTTACATTTCAAGATGAAATATAAAGACCCTTAAATGTACACTGTGTTTACTACTTCTGAATAATTTAACGGTAAAGATACATGTTCCCTCTGAAATACTTATTTCTTTAATGCTCAAAATTGAGTACTAGGGAAAGCTTCACGTCTATGTGAAAAAAGTAAATTGGCAAATTTGATTAGCATAGAGTTGTGATCTGTCTACCTTTAAAAATGTATTATTTAAGGATGTTTTTGCATAAATGCAAGGGAAGGGCATAGAATTAAATAACTGGCCAAATTTTGAACTAAGACCAAAATACCCATTAAAAATACTTTCTTGTTAATTCACACTTAATGACTGGGAAATCCTTTGCCTATTACTATGCTATGCAAATCAACATGCAAAAAAAGCATGAAAAAATTCAGAGCACTGCACCGCAACCCATGGTTGTCATTTATTCTGACAATTCTAGTTCTGTTTTAATTATTCATTACAGCACTTTATGGCAGAGGGTAAATATGCTGTAGTATATTTTTTTAAGTTAAAGCGTCTGTACTGCAATACTTCAGGGGTCCTTTTCCCATTAAATGCTTTGTACAATCAGAAAAAGGCTACCTTTTAAGAAAACTTCCAAGGTTATCTAGTGATATATGAATTATGTGCTGCTGTTCTACAATTTAGAGATTTTAAAGAAAGACAAAGGCCATTTATTAAAAAAAAAAAACTCCAGAAAAATATATTGTGGGCCTTGCTTAATGAAATTCTTACTTAGTTTTCCCAGGTTCCTTTTTGAAAGGGAAATGGGGAGGAAAACCACAGATATCACATAATCAAAGCAAGATTCTAGGGATTACTAAATTTTCTCTTGAAAGTCTATTTACTGAACTTAAATCAAGATAGACCTCTTCCTTTCCCAAAATGATAAGAAAGGGGAGAAACTGGGAGTAACTGACAACAGTCAGAAATCAGTGACCCTGAGGTGGCACCAGAGCTGCCATCTGGCCTCACTCAGGGCGGGGCAGGGTTCAAGGCTGCTGCTCTCTGATGGGGTGGGAAGAGGGGGAGCTGAGCTCTTCCATACTTTGTAACATTCAAACAAAGGCTCCAACAACACTCCCCAGACACAGCCAGGTCCGTTTCTGCACCTGTGGACACTGGAGGACCCTGGACGTTCCTTCTACGAGAAGGCATTGACTCTTCAAGAGAGCAACTATGCCTGCTCTAAGGAAAGGCATTTTAGGGCACAGTATTTAACAGAAGGTTAGTGACATTCCTATAACAAACACCGTGACACTCCACTGGGGATGAGCAGAGGGGAGGGAAATGTTTTTCTTCCTGCTCCTTAGGCTAGAGGGCACTGCAGCATTATCTTAGCAGAGACGCCCAACCTTCTCCTGCCCAGACTTTGGCACATCTGTTATAGAACAAGTATTTCAAAGCACTGCATGGTGGTGCCGCCCTGCTCAATGGCTGACAGTTGCACAGGGAAATGTAAGTCTTAGGTATTAATTAGTCTCAAGGTTCACAGATGGAAAATCAGTTGATCTGAGAGTTGGTTTGTGTGTGTCCGATTAGGAATTAGAATGATAACAGCCAGGAAGCTGTATGACATTCTGGGAATTTCCATTCTAAGAGTGTGTCTAGAAGATGCATCACATTAGGGATTGTACCATATATCCAGTTGTTCCCTTATGGAAGCACCACCTTCCCTGGCATAGAAAGCTTCTTAAGTGTAGAGTTTGTTAAATCTAAGATTTGTTTTTGTTCATCTTTTTAATGGTAAATCCCAAGACAGTTTAGGACATCAGCTACTTCTGCCATGACCTTAAGAAAGGAGATTTGCCCTCAAGCTCCAGGCCCAGCAAACATTACTTAGTCTCAGCACGATCTGGCTCTGTAGAAGCACCTGTCACCCTCATCACACGGGCAGCCCTCGGTTACTCAGCACACACTTTCACAACTGCAATGTACAATGTGCCAAAGCTGAAGCTTTTTCTTTAAGTTCTAGTTCAAACTGCCCCAACCAGTCACCAATTTTGTATATGAGAGGGACAGAAGGTTGCCTTGTCCTGGGCTATAAAATGTTCTCTGTGGAAACCTCTGCTCCAAGCTCCAGATGCCCCAGGAGCAGTGTCTATGTGGTTTGTGTTTGTGAGTGCCTACGTACGGGGATGGCAGGCTGGAGATGGGAACGGCAGGCACTACAGATCATGCAGGCGGGCAGCTGTGCCCAGCAGAAAGCCTTCAGGAGCATTGAGAAACAGACAAAGGGCTCCTCCTGCTCAGACACCCTCCACTCTGTTGCTAGTGGTGCACAGTTTATGAGAAGAGATGACAGTTATGACTGACATGGAATACGACGTGTTTTCAATAGGCAATAATCACAAGTCAAAGGTTGCCTGAGCAAGAAGATAATAACTACATGTGACCCTAAATTTCCACAAAGGATTCAACCTTTAAAAAGCCCTTCTTAAATGTTCAGCTGATTAGAAGGTTTTATTATAGCTCTTATTAATTACATGTGTTATTATACAGTCATTTTAAAATGATGGACTAAGTTTAGAATGCTCTTGGAAATGCTTAGGGAGGTTTTTACAAAGATTTCTGAGGTTTTAAATGTCTTTCTTTTAACTTTTACAGGTTATCTTTGTGAAAGCCATTGTGTTTTAGATTTTAAGACGTTTTAGAGGAACATTTTTCTGCATAAAATTTAAGAAGAGATGATATTATTGAAAAGGTATTTCGTTCTTAACGTATAAAACCAAAGAAAAAAAAGATGGCTTAAACCATAGAAAAAGAAAAAAAATAATGAAATGAAAAGATGCCTAATTGGGTTCAGGAGCTGCCAGGTGAGGCAGGACTAGGAAGGAGGAGACAGATGAGTGACCACGCCCGAGGGACCACCTCGGGGGCAGGTGAGGGGTCAGCTTGGCGCTCACTGTGCACTCAGTGGGCCACAGACTGCTGGGCAGGAAATCTGAATTGTAGTCTCAAAACACTATTTACGGAAAGCTCTAGAAGGACTTCTCTTCTTAACTGTTTATTTTAAAATAATTTTAGACCCTGAGAAAACTTTCCTAAGTGTGCAGAAGGCTCCCATATACCTCCCCTACTGAAGGGGAGATGGACAGTAGTAAAACAAGCTGAGCAATAAATGTGGCCTGAAAAAAGTGCCACATATTGAAAACTCCCTTCCAGAACGGTGGCCTGTGAGATAAAGGAGTGATTTCGGAGTGTACGGACACGGTTTTATGGAGGGTGTTGCGTTCCTAGGTCAGGGGAAGAAGTGATGTGGCACCTTTTGAATACCTGCAGGATTCTCTAGTGAGGACGGGAGTTGATGTGGCACCTTTTGTATACCTGCAGGATTCTCTAGTGAGGACAGGAGTTGTAGTGATCTTTAGCCATGAAAATGTCTTCACTGCAGGCCTGAGAGTAGTCACGCAAGACGTTTGTCTGTAGAAGGACCACATGGAGCTTCTACCTGAAAACCCACTGTGGGATGTAATAGCACCCAGGGGGCTCACAGCTGCCTCAGACTCAGAAACGCTACCCTCAAGGGAGGTGATGACCTGGACTTCTCAGCTCCTCTGGCTACCACTAAACACCTTTCTTCCTCTGTAGCCATTGCTCAATATTTTTACTATTTTCCTCTATTTATTTTACGGCTAGTATTGTTCACTGACTTATTTTTTCTTACAAAATCTACTTTGCTTTTTATCTTTATCTCATTCCTTCTCTGTCCTTACGCTAGTTCACCTGGTTTTTCTATTTTTCCCCATTCACACAGTATGATGCATTAGCCCCCATCGCCCCCCTAAAGTGGCATCACACCCTTCCATGTCCCCTTGGAAGGACAAGAGAAGGTCTTATGCCAAAGACAGGGTGATGGAGGTGGAGCAGACAGCTTAGAGAGGGCTAAATTGAGAGTGCTTTATACAAAGAGGTCATTCACCTGTTCAAGACCGATAAGAATTTTGAAAATCATTCCATATGCAAAACTAGTCTCTCAACCTAAAACCTATTTATAGGATATTTCAACAAAGTTGTTTTCATTATCAACTCACTCTGTGAACTCGAGGCTTCCTACGCTCCCTGACCTTGCTGCAGCAGCCGCAGCCCTGCGCACACTGCTGACACCCGCTGAGGACCTACTGAATACCTACGCGATGCACCCACAGTCACCGGGTAATTACACGGAAGCCACAGTAAGGGAGGCGACGGGCTGTGTGGGATGAGGTTTACCACGATCTTCCAAAACATCCTTCGGGTTCCTGCCGTTCTCTCCAGCCCCTCCTCTGCCTCTCTTCACTCCAGCCTGTTTCTCTTCTCAAACATCTAAAATACCCACTCTGGTCAACTGACTGAACAAAGTAAAATGGTTTGAAGTTACTGCCATCATAATGTCAAATCCACTGAAAATGGGAACAGAGACTTTCCAGGCCATTCCTTTTTTGTTTTTGAGACAAGCTCTAACTCTGTCAACTGGGCTGAAGTGCAGTGTGACATCACTGCCCACTGTAACCTCAGACTCCTGGGCTCAAGCGATCCTCCTGCCTCAGCCTCCTGAGTAGCTGGCACTACAGGCACTGCCACCACCATGCCCAGCTAGTTTTTCTATTTTTAGTAGAGATAGGGTCTCACTCTTGCTCAGGCTGGTCTCAGAACTCCTGAACTCAAGTGATCCTCCCGCTTCTCAGCCTCCCTGTGCTGGGATCACAGGAGGGAACCACTATGCCTGGCCCTTCCAGGCTATATTCATTCTCATCTCACTACTTTTTCATCTTATCTAAGCAAATCATAATCAATCACAGAATTTCCCTATCTCTGGTCAGTGTGTTTAATCAGAGTCTCCTTTTAATGGACTCTCAGGCTGAGAAGACTGTCTCTGCGGGACTGCATGGGACGCACACAAGTCCAGACATGGGGGCCCTTGGATTATGAACATCACACTCTTTTGGAAGCAACACTTGGGCCAGGCCTTGTCCCTCCCCCCCCCCTTCCTGACATTCAGCACTCTCCTCTCCTCCTTCTGGTCAGTTTGCTGAGAAGTTCATCACTAGCAGTTGTCTGCCAGGCTCATTCGCTCTCTACCTAAACACAGAAGATAAAGCAGAGTCTGGAGAGTCTTTTATACCAGGTGATTGATTCTAAACTTGACATTTCTAATTAACTAGAATTTCTTCTTTTTAGGAATAAGATCTATGTTCTCAAGACTTCAGCCCCCTGGCTCCTGTTCTATGGCTAAACACGCCCAAGTAAGTGCACTGGACTGTGAAGACTTGCGTCTGGTCAGCATTCCTTTGCAGTAATGTCAGTAAAGGGTCAGCAGCTGTCCACTCTCTAGGAATCTAGGCACACAGGCCTGGTTTATACTCATGGTGTTGCATAATCAAGACAAAAGGGAGAGAATTTGGGAGAAAGGAGCATAAAGGAGGGAGTCCTTCCACATGAGAACTTTGTTTATTTGGGTGACTGTAAGAGCAGTCCTGCTGGAATCAAGATGAAATACATAAATAAGATGCATTTTTGTGACCACAGACTATTAAGGCTCACTTTTCTTCTATTCACATTCAAAATTAACAAAAATCTTTATAGAGAGTGGCCAAAAATATACAAGAACATGCATTAAAATGGTTTTTGACGTCACATTACACACCTGATATAGCACCCTTCATTCCCCACACACAGCTCATGCACTCAGCAACGGGGAGGGGCACAGGGGCTCAGGTCCCACCCCTGCACAGGTGTCCAAAGTGAGACTCCTGAGAAAACGACATCCCTAGTTTTTGCTGAGTAAATTACCTTTAGTTTACTCCAGAGCTGTGATGTTCTTCTGGTATGCATGACAAGATCTTAGGTGGGCCTCGAAAACTGTTAAAGACCATTAATTAGATTATTTTTGAAAGAATTTAAAGCACAGTAAGTATATTCTCTTTTTTACTCTTTTTTTTTTTTGATCAACATATTGTAAGTGTGCCCCAGAAGTCTAACTACAGGTTCCAGTATGCCAAGATAAAAAAGGTTGAGAAACACTGATCTAGGTGAAGAAGGATGGTCCGTCCTTCAGCAACACATATCCCAAAATTAGATGAAGAAGTAATGAAGGAATTGTAATCTATTTTTAAAAAATAAAGTAATGTTACCTATGTTTCTAGATTTCATGACAAGTAACTATTTTTCACTAACTTTTGCTGTTTCACTTTTTAATAATTAAAATGCTTAGAAAACTATATGTATCATGCTTAAGTAACACAGCAAAGTGTTCTACTTACTTTTATAAAACATTTGAGTATTTTTTTAAACCATAATTTCTATGCACAGAAATTTAACTATAAATTGAATCAAGAAGCTGTGAAGGCCACTAGGACATCTGACACATGTAACTTTTTTCTATGAAAAAATATCATCAATTAAAGTGATTTGAAGATACATATTTTGAACACAGGCTTCATATAAAAGGTATGTGTTTCTCTCTTAATATACAACGTAAGTACTGAGGGAACTAAAAAAATATATAAGCCTGTTTTCATTTTTTAAGGGTGGACATTACTATGATGTGTATTAAAGCTGACTTATCCTGGTCATCCTGACAGCCTAAGCAAAAAAGAAAACATGAAAAAACACTTAATTGTGCTCGATTCCTATCTGATAAAATATTCCTTTTTTAAGGAAAAAACAAATATTTTTACTACTAAATTTCAAACAGACTTTATCAAGACACATTAATGAAGGGAGTTTAAAGGAGAGGCATTCAGTAATACTTCAACAGAAATACGCAGTAGAAACATAAAAACAGTCATAACAACAGTATGCATTACTTTAGATTTTCAATAAAATTTGAGGGAATAGCACTTATGCCATTTAGTGGGGATATTTTTATGGGAAACTGTTCTGAAGAAGCCAAGGATATAGCTCTCTCATGAACCAGGATCACTAATTCATGAGTAGACTTTAAATTAATAGAAAAGATACGACACTGTTTTATTTCTCTCCCTCAGCTGAGGCTGTTAAAGATACAGATGGAAGGTACCTCAAGTTGAACAAAAAACCTGATAAGGGAGGCACCTTGTGTTCCCACCTAAAGGAAAAACTCCAACACTGATCACAAAACTCAGAACCAACAACCCTCCTTATAGAAGCTGCCTAAGCCTGGGGCAGGGAGTGGCCACCACATGGTCGGGCACAGCAGCCCCAGGGCCAACACCAGCCTCACTAAGCAGCTTTGGCTGGGCTCTCACACCTGAAACAAGTTACTGTTCAAAACTACAAAAGTACCACACCAAAGAATACTGTTCCTTAGTAGTTCTTTATGACAAAATCTCAGAGTTTTAATTAGATAGCATGCAATGTGGGCACAGAATGAACTTACCTAACCACAGTGTCCCCTTGTGTTGAAATATCTTGCAAAACTACCGTCCCGGGGAACATAGTTTGGAAAATATCAGCAGAGATGACACAGTCAAGAATATTTTAGGAATAGGTATCACCCCTTCACTCAGAAAGACCAGACCTCTGAGCTGTTCACTGAAACCTCGGGCTCTCAGCAACACAGACTGTTCAAAGAGCTCCCAACGGGAGATTAACTTCAAAACAGCCCCCAGACAACGGAATAAATTAGGCATAAGCTTCCCGAAGGCTTATCATTTGAGGAGAACTATTAACAAAATAACAATAAATTTGGCAACAGTTTATATTAAGTTGCCTCTTAAAGCAGTAATGTGAGGGTGAGACCAGCTGCTTGCCGGGGCTGGGTGCCAGAACTCTTCAGCCTGAAGAGAAATGTTTTTCTATCATTCAGTTTTATCCAGGGGTCAAGTCAATTATAAACCTGAAAGCTGTAATCATAAAGTAAACTAAAATGAAAAGATACTTAAATATTTTATTGTCTGTGCCATTTGCTACTGAAAACTAGTCTGTTAGTAGATAATTCCTTTCCATTCCTGTTATCAAAGAAATATTTAAACAATGGCTTTAAAGAATCACTGCCAGCCGGAGCTTGATAACAATAATAGCCAATAATTACCTGACTGTGTGTCCCAGTACAATCACGTGAAGCCATCACATTCTTAAACACCCATGGGGTCAGCGTCATGCCGCCCCATTCAGGCTGTGGGTGGAGCCGTGAGCCAGCGTCCACTCCTGGCTCTAATCATAACCACCTTTCTCACTGCAAATAGCAACTCTGGGAAGGACACTGCTTTTAATCTGATCTCAGACATTGATCTCAAAAGACGATGATAGGCAAATAACAGATGATGCCAGCCACAGTCAGGAGAGAAAGCCTTCCAGGGTTGCCACCTATGTCTGTGGGTGTAAACAATGCAGGTGAAGTCTACACGTCCTCCTCCTTAGGCCTTCACCTCCTAACTGGCTCAGGTTGTCCAGAGCCAGGGCTTTGACTTTTATTTTCTCCACAACATATTTGACAGAATATGTCCACATGTAATTCTCAAAACCCAACCTGTTTTCCATAAAGGAAAAAAGCTTCAAATAGAAAGTAATAGCGTTATGTTTTTTAAAAGCAAAATGCATCTAGGTCTATTAGAGCAAAAAAGGGAATATTTAAATCTTTTTTTTTTTTTTTTGTAAAAATGTTAAGAGAAACACAATCAGAGAATTCTAGTAGGATCAGAAGCCTCTAGGCCAGGGGTCCTCACACTTTTTAAACAGGGAGCAGTTCACTGTCCCTCAGACCGTTGGAGGGCTGGACTGCAGCCCCAGGATGAGTTGGCTGCTAAGCCGGACAGGCAGCAGCGGCAAAAACACCCAGCAGGCCAGATAAATGTCCTGTCAGACCACATGTGGCCTGCGGGGGCCATAGTTTGAGTATGCCTGAGGGCCGTAGTTTGAGGACGCCCCTGGGCCGTAGTTTGAGAACACCTGCTCTAGGCCAGTGTTTTCCAGCCAGTTCATCTCATGGCACACTTGAACCTATAGTTAAACTTCTGCAACACGCTGAAATTATGTTCATTTAAAAAAAAGATAAAAAATAAAATATAAACTGTGCTTTGAACTTTCAAAATTATTAATGATCTTTAACAATTTTCACAGCACACCTAAGACCAGGGGACCTCACACTTTTTAAACAGGGGGACAGTTTACTATCCCTCAGACCGCTAGAGGGCCAGACTGTGGCCCTGGGACCAGTCGGCTGCTAAGCAGGACAGGCAGCAGCGGCAAAAACACTCAGTGGGCTGCTTGTGGCCCATGGGCCGTAGTTTGAGGACCCCTGCCTAAGACCCTCTCACAGTACACCTGTGTGCTGGGCACACCAGTTGAAAATCACTGCTATGTTAGGAAAACAATAAAACTTAATATAAGACAAGTTTCTTGGACTACGCTCTTTCCCTAGGATCAGAAGGCATTTATTCTACACAGAGGCCTGATACTTTAAGGAAACTGCTTATATTTCTATTATTTTGTTAAATTAAACTTTGTTCAATACAAGGTAGACATCAAATACCACTACAAATATATCTTTATAAAATGAATGAGGATAGATCATTTTGTTTGGTTAAGCTAAAAAATATTTTTCCTTACAAATGTCACAAATTTTATGACATATTTTCTGCTGATCTGTAACACATTTAGAGGACTTACTAAATTTAATATGGACAAGGCTTTCCCAGAGTCCACCATAATCTTAAACCTGCATTCTATATATTTAAATAATATCTTAAAGTTCTTCATTTTAGAAGTTTGTTTTCTAGGTGGTGGACAAATAAGGTAAGACTTTTTCTCCATAGTTCTGCATAGTAATGAAAAGGGCAGTTTTTCACTCATAGTGAGGGCACTTTCCTCAATCTAGGAATAAATTGCTGATTAGCAGAACTATGGAGAAAAAGTCTTACCTTATAAGCTAGGCTCAGTGGCTGACACCTGTAATCCCAGCTCTCTGGGAGGCCGAGGCAGGAGGATCCCTTGAGCTCAGGAGTTGGAGACCATCCTGAGTAAGAGTGTGACCCCCATCTCTACTAAAAATAGAAAAATTAGCCAGGCATAGTAAGGGGTACCTGTAGTCTCCACTACTAGGGAGGCTGAGGGAGGAGGATGGCCCAGGAGTTTGAGGTTGCTGTGAGCTGGGCTGACATAGGGTACCCTATCCAGGACAGAGGGAGACTCTTCTCCAAAAAAAAAAAAAAGTCTTACCAAATAGTATCTATGCTTAATTGTTTATGAAAGCTATCTTAGGGTTTATAACTGTATGATTTTGTGATGTTATAACTAGTGTATGATGTTAATAGATGAAGAGAAGGTAACGAAATTATTTCCTTTTATCAAACGCCAAGCGTGGTGCTTTCTTTGAATTGTTATTTGTCCACCACCTAAAATACGCTAGAGGGGAAATTGCCTGCATTAACTCCAATCACCAGACATTTAAAGAACATTCTGAAACACTTTTAAAATTATTTAAATTTTCTCAGCATCATTCTTTTAAAATCAGATATTCTAGAAAACAAACTGGACAAGTTAAATCATTGTATACAATGTTCCCTCTAGTGTTTGTAGTTTGCAAAATAATTACATTCCATCATCTCTCTCTTGTATCTCTGAACCAAAACTACTTCATCCAACCATACTGGTCAGGGTTATCCAAGACGAAGAACCAAGAGGCCGTGTGTGTGTGCACATTTGAGTGTGTGCATGTGTGTGTCTCTGTGTGTGTGCGTGTGACAGAGAGCCACACAGAAGAAGACTTAATATAAGACACTGGCTTACACAGTCATGGAGCTGATGAGTTCCAGGATCTGTAGGGAGAGTCAGAAAGCTGGAGCCCCAGGAAAGCAGATGGCTCAGTCAGGTCTGAAGCAGGAAAATCCCCTTCAGAGATAGTTAGGCAAAAGGGTTCCCTTTCTCTGGGAGGATGGTCAACCTTTCTGTTCCGTCCAGGCCTTCTCTGGAGTGAAGGTGGCTTGGACCAGGGACGGCATTTACCCAGTCAGCCAGTTTTAGTATCAGCTGTACACAGGCACCTGCACAGACACACCTGGAATGGTGTTTGGCCCAATACCTGGGCACCACGTGGCCCAGTCAAGCTGACATATATTATCCCTGACACCAACTCAAGATGTCCCCAAATGTATGTCCTTTTATTCCCTCTACCCCCTAATTCTCCAGAATTTGATGTTTTAGAGCATTAAGATGTTCCCAGAACAAAAATTATTCAGAAAAATACAATCAACAGGAAGTTTTCTTCTCAAAAACAACCCTTCTTTCTAACATTTCCAAGTGTTCCACACTAGTTGCCTGAGCTCTCCCAGTGGAAGGGTGATACCTACACCATCCAGGTGCGCTAAAGCCTAAATTCAAACACCAACCTTTATCTGACAAGTTCCCCCAACTCACAGAATATCATTAATTCTACAAGGTAAACATTTTATAAAGATATAAACTGAAAATTGAGACTATATTAATAAATTATCTTTTCATTTTTCATTAATGTCTTGGAAAAACCTTAAAATAGATATGAAAATATCATCCACAAGCAAACATTCACGGGGAACGGCTCAGAAATAAACGTGGCCAGGTGTCACTCCAGCCTCGGTCCCCCAGGGTCTGTGGTCACCAGGACGACGGTTTCAGAAAGGCAGTTTGGTTAGGTTCCTCTAGCTGTAACAGGTAGGACAGATTTGACTCACTGTAATTTAACGAAAATGAAACCAGTTTAAGTCCCACATTATCAATTGCTTAAGTGAAAGATTTGGTTTGACTTAAAACCTGTGGCCTTCTGATCGCAAGATGGTTCTTTTTGGCTGGGCGTAATGGTTCACACCTGTAATCCCACCACTCTGGGAGGCTGAGGCAGGTGGATCTCTTGATCTCAAGAGTTCAAGATCAGTCCGAGCAAGGGAGCAAGACCCCATCTCTGTTAAACACAGAAAAATTTGCTGGGCGTTGTGGCAGGTGCCTGTTGTCTCAGCTACTTAGGAGGCTGAGGCAGGAGGATCGCTTGAGCCTAGGAGTTTAAGGCTGCTGTGAGCTGAGGCAGCAAGTAAAGCTTCATATCCTCTGTTGCTGCCCTTTCATTAAAAGCATTTGTTCCGTAAAATTTGGATTCAGTCAAAAGGCAGCACTTAAGGACCTAGAAGGCCACATGTAATCTTAAGGCCACAGGTTTTCATCCCTGCAGTAGGGACACAGCTACATGGGACTGTCCTTCCCAGGCCCCCACTCCTGCACTAGGGATCCAGCTGCAGGGGACTGTCCTTCCTTCCTGGAGGCTGGGAGAGCAAGAGGGTGTCCACCTGGAAGCAAAGCTGGCAGCATGAACTGGCATGGTGAGGACAGAGCGGAGCCAAGATCACTGTGCTCCATAGGGACCTGGATGGCATAAGCTGAGAAACTGCCCTTCTCTGCCTTGCAATATTTTGGGGTAAAGAGAAAAATAATCAGAACACCTGCCCTCTGGGCAATGCTGGAGAAAAACTGCAAGTTCTCTCTCTGCACACCACACAGGACCTGTGTGCCCTGCCTTTACGTCACTCTCCCTTCTTCACACTGAGGCAATGGACTTTTGTCTGCTTCCCAATGACACGGGGAGGGGATACAACTGACACGGAGCAAGAGCCTCGCTGGATGGGGGGGCGTGATAATTACCCCAGTGTCCATACAGAGAGGGAAGGGAGGGAGTGAGCCAGGAAAACACATCACTCACGCAAGGTTCACTTGCCCCTTCACGAAGGTCAGAGCAGACACTCGGATAAATGGAGAACTGCGAATATCACAGATGTTTCTGTTAGATGTCTCACATACAAAGCACCTGAAGTAAATTTCTACCCTGACATAAAGTATTTCTAAGTGGGAATACTTACGTTTTCATTGAACATAATAAATTAATAAAGAAATGTAGATTAACTAGAAATTTTAGAAAAACATAAATAATTATCAATGATATACATCCAATGGAGGTGATATTTTACAGGTATATTAAGAAAATTTATAATGAATGCTGTTAACACATTATATTTTGGCTATTATAATGAAATATAAATCATAAGATCACATAAAGATCATCAAGAATTAAGATGAGGCATGTAAAACATCAGGAGGAAATGTCTGAAGTAAAACACACCAGCAGGAAGCATGGAAGAAACCCAAGCCCAGGGCCCAGGGTGCCTGGTCAAACACCACTTCCCAATCTTTGATACTATGAGCCAGTATTTCATGATTCTAGGGGGAAAGTTGTATAAATCCTACATACTTTATTAAATAGTAGACACAAATATCTTTACTCTGGCCCATACCTCCAAAGGCTTCCTTAAAATTTTACAACCTTGGGTGATCTCTATTTAGCCTCTTCTCCATCTTTTCACTATTTGAGCATTAACTTGAGGGCACTGTGATGTCAGCACCTGCTTTGGCACCTAATCAGTGTGCACGAGGACCACAGCTGCCAGCAAAGGTGCCCACTTACCTCAAAAATAACACTCTCTACCTGCCAATCCTCTATCCCTCCTCCCCCAGTGCTATCCCCCCTCCCCCAGCTCTATCCCCCCCAGCTCTATCTCCCCTCCCCCTGCTCTATCCCTCCTCCCCATGATCTATCCCTCCTCCCCTGCTCTATCCTCCCTCCCTCTGCTCTATGCCCCCTCCCCCTGCTCTATCCCTCCCCCATAGTCTATCCCTCCCCCCATGCTCTCTCCCACACCCAACAATAGATCCTTCATCTAGAATGAGGCATAAATAGACCCCTATAAGAATCCCCTGGCAAAATCCCTGTGACCTGGGAGCCAGGACACGTCCTATCCTTCCCTTTCATTGAACACAGCCTTCCCGATGACAGGAAATTAAAGTCACACTGCTGGGAAATGAGGTGCCTGGTGTTACCATTGAAGGCAGGTGATGTGTGAGCCTTTGTTGTCTGTTATCAGTCATGAGACATCACTTCCCATCCAGAGGGAAATGAGAGATGATTCCAGAAGCCCTCAGTCAGACAACTTTTATAACCTCAGAGAAAATGTTATGATAGCCTCTGACCTTCATTCTGTCTTCATTCTGGAAGACAGAAAAACCAGCTGAGAAACTACTTTCCATAAGTGCAAACAGCATTAAGGAAGATTTCACACAAAGTTCTGAGGAGGGATGCTCCCCGCTCCTGGTTCCTGGCGTGTGTGTTGATTTACCAACATGTAAGTTCAGCACACAAGAACTCAAGCCTTTTCTGGAGCACGGAGAGGTGCACAGCTGCCTCCAGCCAGGCTGCTGGGCCGTTCCTCGGGGTTGTGCTTTAGTCCCAGATGAGCACACCTCGTCTTCCACACTGAGTTGTCCCCTAGTCACTCGTCTTCCACACTGAGTTGTCCCCTAGTCACTCACCACTCACTGGTTTGCATTAGTGAAGACGCAGCTAAAACATAACAATACCCAGGAGGGCGCACAGCTCAGGAAGAGAAACCGCCCCAAACTTTCCACAGACACAGGACTCTGAGTTAGGAGGGAGGGGGAAGAAGAGTCAGTTGTTCTAAGCTCTGGGCTGCCCCTTTCCCTCTGCCCTGAATGTGCCTCTACTGCAGGCTGCCTCGACTTCACCCCACTGTCAGAACAAAGGAGCTGCAGAGGCTTCTGCTGATTCCCACTCACAGGCCGTCTGCAAGGAAAGAGGATCATAGAAACGACCACTGCTTCCGTGAACAGAGATATGGAAAACTGTTAATATGAAATATGTCGTGCTTATTTCAAGGGCATTTATTTTTCCTTATCTTTTAATAAAGCGTGTAAGCTGGTTTATGTTTTGTTTAGAAACAAACTTTATAAGAAGAACCAACAACTGTGAAATTCTGTTTGGGAAAGAATAAGGAAAACCAATTAACAACCCAAACTATCAGCCCTCAGCCGTGTCTGGTCTCCCTGCCTGTAGGATACATCCGTAACCCCAGGGCAGGGGTAGAGAAAGTGCTTCTGCCCCCCACCCCCCACCAGGACTCAAACTCTCTCATCTTACAGTGGAAAACAAATAGTGGCAGCTATTTGCATTCTGAGCTTGTGAGAAAGTTTCATTGTCTAATTTTCATCTAAGGTTTCCAGATTTGGGCTATACAATAGAAGATTTGTGAGTAAAAGTATGTGGGAGAGATTGCAAGCCTCTATATATTACAGGTAGTGATGTGCCTAAGTTAAAAAACTAAACTAAACTAAAAACTGTACTTCCCAAACTCCCTTGTACTTTAGAGCATCAAGAAATACTTAGACAGAATTGACACGTTTCTGGGAAAATGCATCAAAGGAAGCAGACTCTATAGACAGCCTTTACCATCTTCCTTTTTCCCCCGCTAGTTATCTGGAATGTGGGTGTGATGGCCAGAACTCCAGCAGTTATCTTGTGAGTAAGAGGTAGCCCTGCTGATGGAAAACATGGCTTGAGAAAGGAGCTCAAAAAGATAGCAAAGCTGGGCCTCTGACGATTACAGACGTCATATAAGCCCTGGACTACACCTACCTCAAGATTTCTTTTGCATGAGAGAAAATTAACCTTTATCTCAAACGCTAGTATCTTGAGTCGCTATTGTAATCAGCTGAATTGAATCTCCACTGATACAAATAGCTACTATTAGGTTGCTTGACTTCCTTTTTTAAAATCTGTCTTGCAACATTGTACAATTTTTGGCAGTGTGATGCATGGCTAAGTCCTGGTTTGCAGTGCTATAGTGCTGTAGGTCCTTGGAAATACGCATCACCCCAACTCTGCACCTTCAGCTCACCCTCCTACTGGGTAAGTCTTTCAAATCTTCTCAGCCTTCCTCAGCGGGTGTCCCCTGCAGAGCACCTCTCAACTCTCACCAGCAAATCTCTTCCACTTCAGAAAAAAAGGTGGAAATCATCAGACAAAGGCCACCACAGCTCCCTCCATGAAATCCACAAACCAACTTGTTATTAGGGGTTGGCATGAGTAAGAGACTGGACCCCAGACTCAGAAACACTGGCAGGAATCTCATTTCCGCTATCTATTTGCTGAGAAACCTTCGGAAGGTCCCTTGCCCTATGTTGCAATTCCTCATCTATAAAATGGAAATAATTGTATCTGTATTTCCTGAGCTTTTGAAAAACTTAAATGTGATATTTTTCAGCCTATTTAAGGACAATGCCTGGAACATCAGAAGTGCTGAAACAGTGTTAGTTTATACTGCAAAGTGTGTACCATACCTGTCACAATCACCACAGTGCAAAGAGCCTGGCACCCAGTGGGGACCATTTGTACAGCTGAAGGAGCTATTCATTAAACAAATTCCACTTAAAGTCTATGGAAAATCCTTGAGCATAAAACACTGATATACCTGATTGGGCCTGTGCTGCAAGCAGAGATTCTTAAAAACCATATACTGTATAATACGTGTTTTAGAAATTTGTGAACAATAAAAGCAGCATGGAAGTATAAATCATGGTAAATTAATCTGCTGAGAGAGACAACCACATTCCCTGAATTCCTTCTGTCCCTTTAAGCACGTCACATATAGCAGTATAAATCCCAGAAACCTGGTACAGAAATACGTGTGCTTGATTTTAATAGTTACCCTGCACTGAACTTGCTAATTAAGAGAATATTGAGAGGTCCATAAAACAAACGATGCCTGGCTCACAAGAGAAGCCAGATAAAAGTTAATAAAGCAAGATAAGAATTTCCTCATCAAAAATATAAATTATTTTAATGACATGTTATTTTAAAAGAAATGATGAGACTCTAGTGCTTCTAACATATTTGGGGCATTTGAGAAGATCAGATTCAAAGGAAGGGGTTTAAGTAAATAACTCCACAGAATTTTACAGATAAGTCCAATAAATAATGCCAAAATAATTTTTCAGTTGCCATCCCACACACAGTCAGGGGGTTTGAACAAAAGGAGAAAGCTAAATGAAGATCCGTGCAGACACACTCCTCACACCACAGAGTACACAGAACCAGTCAAACAGGTTTGCAGATTCACCCAAGCAGCAAACTACCCAGACCTTCCACAAGTTAGATCATGAAAATAATATGGGTGCTGAAAAAGACAAAGGAAATAAAAACACACACTCACATCTGTGTGGCCTTTCAGAAGTGCGAAATGACATCCCTCTCACACTTAAAGAGAGTGAACAGACACACATTCCATTTTCATCCACCCGCAGTCATATGAGGGTTTCATGCTGTCAAGGACTTATGACCCTGGAGATTCTTAAAAACCATATACTGTATATTATAATACCTGCTTAAGAAATTCCTGGACAATAAAAGCAACACGGAAGTATGATCACAATAAATTGATAAACAGACTAAGTGGGTTAGGCATTTTAACACTGGGAAAACGGTGAGATATTCGGAGAGGTGAATGGACACTTTCTTCAGCTGCAGGACATTCTCAAAAGAGCGTTTCTTTCCTCAATGTTCGCAAACTCCAAGACTCAAGAGGCATTCCAGGAGTCGCCAAGGGGTTTTGTTTGAAGTTTCTAGGATTCTATAGTCAAATTCCCCATTCCTCTCTCTTTAACTTCAGTTTTTACATGTAATAATGTTCACCACCTAAGGACATTGCTACCTTATTTTTTTTTTTCTTATGCCAAATGGTCCATTAGTAAAATAAAAGTCTACTCAGGACTTCCAAGCCTCCCACAGCTGCAAGTTGCTACTGCCTAAAATTAAACCTCCCAAGTAAGCCTGCTACCCTCAGTTCTTGGTCCCACCTGAGGCTGAGATTCTGCTTAAGCTGAGGAGCAGACAGCCGGGTTCCAGTCCCGCCCCATCACCAGGCAGCAGTGGTCTGTCAGGTGCTCCCAGATGCAGAAGGGGGTGGGCTGAATGGTCCTTCTGGTCCCTTTTGAGCACACCCTCATGTTACTCCACTTAATTTCAGTCACCAATCTGCGTATTTGGTCAGCAGAACTTGAAGCTATTTCCCCCAGATACTAAGAACACAATTTTTGCCTTTGAGCTCCAAAGAAGCTGACTTTCATGGGGCAGGGAATTCGGAGGTAAACATACTTCACCAGAAATATAGCTCCCCATTAAAATAACAAAGCACTGATATTAATACAAATCACACCACTAAAAGCAAAGATAAAAAGCAAATGCATGCAGGCCCCTTGGGATATGAGCTACTCACATAGTCTCCCAACTCTACTTAGAAAGCTCACCACCCATCAGGTCATCTGTCAGCTGTTTACTAAATGTGAACCAGGTGTTACGTCACCATGTGAAATGCCTTCTAGGGCACAGACACCCACAATGTGATACATTATGTCACAGCTTCACAAGTTTTCTGACATCAAAAGTCCTTTATAACTTGCCTGCACCTCCAAATGAGAAAGAATTAGAATTAATTTGCCCCCAGACTCCTCACCTTACAGAACCACCCAAGTATACAAGCCTGTCCCTGAGCTCTGGTTGTATGTGGCTATTATTCCACTATCCTTCTAAAAATTCTTAATGATTTTGTCTCCAAGAAACCTCTATGTGTGGCGTGCTGAGTTGCACCAGGCAGTGTGTTGGTGAGAGACACAGAGTGAGTATGGCCAGGATGAGGCCCCGCCCACAGAGCTGGTGTAGGCAGAACTGATCCAGGGTAAGGCCAGTGAGACAGTCCCTGGGTCCAGGTCATTCCCATAGCTGTCAGCATTACTTCTGAGGTGACTGTCATATTGTTTATGTAACAAGACTGTGGGTTTCAGTTCTTGAAACACAACAGGAACCCAGTAAATATTTTCTAAATGAAAGTGTCAGCCTCCCTGTTTCTTTTCACTCCACAGAACTCGGCACATCCAGTGACGCTCCTCCAGCTGTTTATGGACGCCAACCACGTATGAGTGGCTCTCAACCTCACACCCACCCTACCTGTTCCCCCTCCCTAAAAGAGATGTGATTTATTTCAGGCTTCCCCTCTCCAGGGAAGCCCACCACTCTCAGACGAATGATCCAACCCCCGAATCCCAGGCTGAGTCTGCACAGCGTACTCTGACCATGACTACCTGGTAGCCTTGGCCAGGAGTGAGTAGTGACCTTGAGTTACTTGGACTGGAGGAACGGGTTGTTACCATGATATGGGAGAACAAGTCCTCTCTCACAGCATGGGACATACTGCTTGAACTTCAAGTCAGCACAAAAGAGCACATGCTGCAGAGTGCATGTTGTTTAGTGCACATTGTTATTTAGTGCACGTTATTGTATAGTGCACGTTGTTGTTTAGTGCATGTTGTTATTTAGTGCACGTTGTTGTTTAGTGCATGTTGTTTAGTGCACGTTGTTTAGTGCACGTGGTTGTATAGTACACGTTGTTTAGTGCATGTTGTTGTTTAGTGCACGTTGTTGTTTAGTGCATGTTGTTGTTTAGTGCATGTTGTTTAGCGCACGTTGTTGTTTAGTGCACATTGTTGTTTAGTGCATGTTGTTTAGTGCACGTTGTTGTTGAGAGCATGTTGTTGTTTAGTGCACGTTCTTGTTTAGTGCATATTGTTTAGTGCACGTTGTTGTTTAGTACATGTTGTTGTTTAGAGCATGTTGTTTAGTGCATGTTGCTGTTTAGTGCATGTTGTTTAGTGCACGTTGTTGTTTAGTGCACGCTGTTTAGTGCACGTTGTTGTTTAGTGCATGTTGTTTAGTGCACACTGTTGTTTAGTGTACGTTGTTTAGTGCACGTTGTTGTTTAGTGCATGCTGTTATTTAGTGCACGTTGCTTAGTGCACGCTGTTGTTTAGTGTACATTGTTGTTTAGTGCACGTTGTTTACTGCATGTTTTTAGTGCACGTTGTTGTTTAGTGTACGTTGTTGTTTAGTGCACGTTGTTTACTGCATGTTTTTAGTGCATGTTGTTGTTTAGTGTACACTGTTGTTTAGTGTACGTTGTTTAGTGCATGTTGTTTAGTGCACGCTGTTGTTTAGTGTACGTTGTTTAGTGCACATTGTTGTTTAGTGCACGTTGTTTAGTGCACGCTGTTGTTTAGTGTACGTTGTTGTTTAGTGCATGTTGTTGTTTAGTGCACGTTGTTTAGTGCATTGTTGTTCAGTGCACGTTGTTGTTTAGTGCACACTGTTGTTTAGTGCACATTGTTTAGTGCACGTTGTTGTTTAGTGCATGTTGTGTAGTGTACGTTGTTGTTTAGTGTACATTGTTGTTTAGTGCATTGTTGTTTAGTACACGTTGTTGTTTAGTGCACATTGTTTAGTGCACATTGTTGTTTAGTGCATGTTTTTAGTGCATGTTATTGTTTAGCGCACGTTGTTTAGTGCATTGTTCAGTGCACATTGTTGTTTAGTGCATGTTATTGTTTAGCGCACGTTGTTTAGTGCATTGTTCAGTGCACATTGTTGTTTAGTGCACACTGTTGTTTAGTGCATGTTTTTAGTGCATTGTTGTTCAATGCACGTTGTTGTTCAGTGCACGTTGTTGTTTAGTACACATTGTTTTGAACACAGGTTCCACTAAGAAGGACGGTACCTCTTCTCTGACCCACCTGCAGAGCAGAGCATTTGTGATTATTCTTGTGATGGAAAACCAGTATCTTCCACAAATAACTTATACAGTTCTTTTTCCTCTCTCTAAATTCTGTGTCTGAGACCCTCTAGGACACTTAGAAGTACTTTGGCTTTAAAGCCCTTTCTTTGAATTGGCAAGAGCTCCCTTGAATTAAAAGCAACATAAAACAATCTACGTTAGATAATTCATTCGCTCACAGAGGAAAGAAAAGGTTAACAATAAATAATTCAAGAACGATGGGCCTTTAGAAGAATCACAGATCACACATTCATGGCGGAAAAAAAATCTTAGAGATTGTATAGATTAATGCTTTTGCAACTTTTCAACTGAAATCCGTGTGGGAAACATTTATGAGAATAGAAACAGAGCCTGAAGTATCTTGTCAAAAGCATGAAATATCTTAGCATATGACTTTTTAATTTTAAAAATGCAAGAGAAGTTTACATCTCATGCAGAATATTATTTACATATAATTTTCCCAAACCCCAAGTGAAATTAATATCCCAGGACACTGCACAGTGTCCAGCTACACTGTGGCTCTGAGCTGACCTCCCTGGGTTCCCACTGTGTGTCTCCAGGGACGGATGATGGACGTGTGGCAAGCACACAGCTCTAGCACGTCACCCTCACGTCACATAGCAGACGCCAGAGGCCTGGGAGGCTGATAACTCACCCAGAGTTCTGAAGACAGTTACTGGCAGAGCTGAGGACAGACCAAACTGCTTCTGACCCCCAAGACTAGTGCCCTTGACAAATGCATGTTACAATCCTTTCACGAAAATAAGAACGACCCACATCAGGAGGTCCGAGGCTACCAATCATTTCCTGGACGTGCGCAGCCTCGGGACCTTCATACTTGCCACTCCTTCTGTCCAGAAGGCTCTTCCAACTCCTCCTGACTGACGTCATCCTGTCTAGTCAGCTCAGCTCCATCAGTTCAGAAAAGAAGCTTCCCCGATCTCCTCTCTAATCTGGGGACCTCCTCAACCCCCATTTCCTCTGCCACATGTGATGGCTATCCCACCTTCCTCAGACGTGTCACGGTGTCAAACTCCCTTGTCTGTGTGCTCACTCTCTGGCACAGTGCCTCCCTTCCTCCCTCTTATATACCAGTCCGGTGAAGGAGCAGACCTTTCCCATCTTGCTTCTCACTGAAATTGGAGGTTCACACACACGGCTGAAAAGCATTTTCTGAGTAATAAGTGAAACTCTGCGCACTCTTACCTCTGTCCTCACCCAGCGGCTGTCCCCTCGAACACCGCCCCTCCTTCCTCCTCACCTGCACATGCCCTGCTCATCCTCAGGACAACTCAAACCTTACAGGCCCCACTCCCGTGTGTGCACCTGATTCCTCGTCTCACTCACATTTGTACCCTAAGTCCTGAGAGGGGTGGACTTTGACCCCAGCCCTTCACCCCACCTTCTCTGGGCTGTGGACCCTTTCTGATCACCCAACTCCTGACTACGTTTCCATTATGTCAGTTCTGCTCCTCAAACACTCCAATGCAAATTTTAATTCTGTTGTCTCGTTTGTGTTTTTTTCCTCACTGTCTCTTGCTCAGGTTATCCAGGTTCTCTCTTTTACCTCAATTCATTCTTTCTCCTGGCCCTTACTCTTTCACTGAGACCCTTCCTCTTTACAGTCAATTTAGGTGCCTGAGAGTTATTTAAAATAGCATATTTCTTGCAAAAATTATATTCAGAAGTACTCTTCTTCCCGGATAACTTAAGCTCATTGCGTCTTCCCTTACCCTATGCTGTTACTTTATGGGCCCCAAAATTAAGACTTCCCGTTTTTACCACAGAGGGAGAAGATTCTCTCCAGACTTCTGTGTTGTCCAAACAGGAAGCCTGGAGAGCTCTCAGACCCGTGGGGTCTCACCAGGCAGCAGACTGAATCCCAGGGTTAGAACAAAGGCAGAATGACCCTGGCTTCACAAGTCCAGCCTAATTTAGAGACCTTTAGGAGGAGTTAGGTGAGATCTTCACTCAGCTTATTACAAGGAAAGATAAGCCCTAAGAGGCAACACACATAGACCCTCAAGCGTGCTCAGAGCCAAGAGCTCCCAGGATGCAGCCTCAGCCCAGCTCCCTCTGCACTCAGTCCTGCCCTGCTGTTTTCCAAGTGCCTTGTCTTCAAATAGACAATGAATGTTAAGGGGGCAAAACAAAAGCCTCTTCACAGGAAACAACAAGAGGAAGCAGCAAGGGGCCGAGAACTGAACTTAAAGATCAGTAAGGACTGAAGAACTGAAGGACTAGAGGAAAGGAGACAGTCTGAGAGCTCCCTGACGGCCATGCTGGGCAGAGGGGTGAGCTGGGCGGAGGGGTGAGCTGGGCGGAGGGGTGACCTGTAGCAGAGGGTGATCTGTGGCAGAGGGGTGACCTGTGGCAGAGGGTGACCTATGGCAGAGGGTGACCTGTGGCAGAGGGTGAGCTGGGTGGAGGGGTGAGCTGGGCGGAGGGGTGAGCTGGGCAGAGGGGTGAGCTGTGGCAGAGGGGTGAGATGTGGCAGAGGGTGACCTGTGGCAGAGGGTGACCTGTGGCAGAGGGTGACCTGTGGCAGAGGGGTGAGCTGGGCAGAGGGGTGAGCTGTGGCAGAGGGTGAGCTGGGCGGAGGGGTGAGCTGGGCGGAGGGGTGAGCTGGGCGGAGGGGTGAGTATCACTCTGGCAGGTGATTAAGCGATGAGTGGACTCAGTGAAGGGGGGAGAGCAGGACATGCTCGTGCAGGAAGAGGACAGGGAGATACGGGGAGAAACACAGTAGTCATCTACTAAATACAGCAATGCTAAGATCTCCAAGCACTATTGAAATCTCTAAGCGAAGATAATAGGCATAATTATTCTTTTTGAGTTTGGAAGGATTATCTCAGGTTTAGAAAACAGTAAGAGTAACTATTATGCAAATCCGCTCTTAAATAAAGGGGCAAGAGAAGAATGAGGAAAGACAAATTCAACACCAAAAATCAGATATCTGTGAGCATTGGGGTCAGGCATGGTGGCACACGCCTATAATCCTAGTACTTTAGGAGGCCAAGGCAGGTGGATTGCCTGAGCTCACAGGTTTGAGACCAGCCTGAGCCAGAGCAAGATCCTGTCTCTAAAAATGGCCAGGCATTGTGGCAGGCACCCATAGTCAGCAACTCGGAAGGCTGAGGCAGGAGGATTGCTTGAGCCCAAGAGTTTTAGGTTGCTGTGAACTATGATGCCAGGGCACTCTACCAAGGGTGACAAAGTGAGACTCTGTCTCCAAGAAAAATAAATAAATTATATAAAAATAAAAAAAGAGAAAGAAAAGAAATCTGAGAGTATTGGATAAAATACCGAAGAAGAAACATTCAGCCTCAAGGCTTCGTGATTTTTTTAACACTGCATTCCAAATTTTTCCTTAACTCTGCTATATCACATGGACTTTTGGACTTCTCTTTTTAGTCCTTTATTAAGTTGTTATATGGCCCAATATCAAATATAGGCTATGTCAATTCTGAAGCCTACTTCTAACTAAATAAAACAGTGAATATTATCTGAATGTTATCACACATATTGAAAATAAAGATTGGAACAGAATAAAACTGAAATTCTTTTGAATAATGTTAAAAATATATATATTTTTATAGGTAAGGAAAAGTCATTAAGTATTTCCTTTTGGATCTCACATGTGGAGGACATCAAAGATCTCTTCTTACTAACCACAACCCAGCAGGACTAAATGATAACACCAAAGCTCCAGGCCGTGTTAGCACATTTTACAGAGGGGGAATGACCAGGAATTAAGTGTGTCCCTACCTGAACTTTGAGCTTTACCCCAAAGAAAGCCTCGCCTGAACTTCATCAGAAGAGAAGCAGCACAGCACAGGCAGCAGGGGTCCCTTCCCCAGTGTGACCATTTCTCAGCACCTGTTTTTACTACATCAGTCATTAGGAAAAGGTAACAATCTAGAAACTCCATCCCTCTAAGGACCGACTCCTGCCCTGGAAAGGAATCGCCAGGATCATCCGCCAACTGTTTCGGTATTCTAACTTTCAAAGAGAGATTCACAAACAAACATTTATGAGCACTCCTGTTGTGTACCAGGCCTGGGATTTATGCAACTAGGCCACTTAGTCTCTTAGTCGAGTGAGCAGAACAACAAGGGTCACATATCATAAAGAAACAACATCCGAGGGACTTGGCTCAAGGGGCTGAGGTCAAAGACAGATTATCAGCGTGGTTAGTGGCTGATGGTTATTACTCTAGAGGTGATGGTCTCCCTATAGATGATGTCTCTCAGCCATCAGTCCAATTTTCCTCTTAGATCCTGGACTCACTGGCTGAGCATAACTTTACCAAGCAAACTAACTTTTGATGAGGTGACCTAACATCTTTCTTGAACACGGTCAATGCAAAGCGAGCTTGGCACCACCTCTGGCTCGATTAGGTCCCAGAGGAGCCCAGTGGGCTCAGGATGATCAACATGTTAGTCCTCCAGAGAAATCTACAATAAAAGATGAGATCATTTCTGCCCAATTAAACTAAAAATAAATTCTGTCTTACATGGAAGCCACTGCTGACACTGTCTCCAGACATAATTCAGGGTAGACTCAGTCAAAGCACTCTGTTGGCTTTGAAACCCACTTACTGTGAGGAATGCACAAAGTCTGCTACTAAGCTCCTTCCACTGTGGTAGCTAACCCAGGACGTACATCTTAGTTTAGTCACATTCAGTTCACCCAACAAAGACTGAGTGAGGGACAATTACATGTGATTATGTTCTGTTCTGAGGACACGGTAATGAAATGAAACGAGGCAGGATATCTCTGCCCACAGGCAGCTTGTACTTTAGCGGGTAGTGATATAAACGCACACTCACACCCACAGGAAAATTACCTGCAGTAATTCACAGTTATTCACTTTAAGCCGGAAGCTGCTGCTCTTCTACATGTGGAATCCATGAATGGTGCGAGGGATCTACACGTGTATCAGCTCCTTTACTTCTGCACTGTGTTAAGCCAGAGCCCAGACCTAGGTCTGAGACTTACATAATGCTCCGTTAGCCTTTTTCTCCTAGAATAGGTTGTTCTTATTTGCATAACCGTTACCTTGCTACATTTAATGGGTTTTAAAACTCCTGACTCCACCATCCTCCCCCCAGTATTACTCATCCTCAATCGTATTACTCATCACGAGGGGGGCTGTTCTCTCCTGGCTCACACAGCAGCACCTGTCCCAAATGCCACCTTCTTGCTGTCCTGGACATCCTTTTGTGCAGGACCTCTGCAGTCTACTAACTGGACATGGGATGTGATTACTTCTTGTTCCCTCAGGTCACTTCCTACAGCTCACTTTACGTGAGCAAAACACAGGACTGTTTTGTTTCTCAGATGAAGGAGCAGCTGCATCACTTCCGGTGGCCTCTGGTCAGGCTCCTTCAGGCAAACATCTACTCATCCTCCAACACTTCAGTTCACACCTTTCTTCCTCTAAGAAACTTTCCCTGACCTTGTACCTCCACTCCCTGGGGACAGTTTAATCCTCCCCTGAGCTTCTACAACACATAAGAAACAACTGTATCCACTGAACTTGCCACTGCCTGGCGGTGGCCCAGGGGCTGGTCTGCACATCACCATGGTCTCCCAGCTGCCCTCCACATTATGAATAGTCAAAAGCATGTTTGCTGAATGAACACTTGACTGAATTTTAAAAAACACTTGAATAAATCTTTAATAGTAAAAATAATAAGTGACAAAAACTTGTGCAATTATCAAGTTCTCTAAACCAAGGAAAACGTAACTCTGTTCATTGCTTTTCTTCTTTTTTGACATAAGCTATTTATTTAGCTCTTTGTTTTAACTAGATGTCAAACGCAAGCAAGTGCTTGCTTAAACTTGAAAAATCCTACTGAGATCACGGAAGATGACGGAGGAAATGCAGTAAGCAACTGAGCAGTGTCTGTCATGAGATTTATCCTCTGCCCAAGAGACGGCAGAAAGAACTTCAGTACAAAGACCTGCTTTCCACCATGAGGTAATGAGCAGGGAATTGCCAGAGCCCTCAGGCCAAGGAGTGGGTGACATAATTTTTATCCTGAGCAACTTAAATCCCTGTACAATGCTGAGTCTCGAGAAGAGGGCTGGAGGAAAAAATGCATTAGACATGTTTTCATTTACTTTTCTTTATATCTGTTGTAGATACCTAATGAGAGATGAACTTGAGCTTTGCCTGTAGAGTCTCTTCATAGTTAGGACATTTTTGCCTTAATTGGACGCTAATTTTCCTATCTCTGGGCCAGCTATCTTGTAATAAAACTCATAAGGCAAACAGGTTTTTAATTTCTGTCTATTATGTAAATAAAGAATGTGTCTGGTCCTTGTCCCAGGTTCCAGAGAAGGAAGCTTCTAAACCCTTAGAAATCCCCAAGTGGTAGAGCCGTCTTTGTTATTCGTGGAGGTCCTCAGACCACACACCTGAGTTTATGTGAATGGAGTGACTGGGTGGGCTCCTAGGGAGCTGGGTGGGGGACGTTTGGGGAGGGAGGTGGGAGCCCAGGCTAGAAAGACCAACCCTGTGATCAGAGTTTTGGGCTTTGAGTCTGATGACATCAGGTCTGCTTCTGGGAAGGGGAAAGTACTAAAGGCTGAGTCCAGCCATGTAGCTGATGATTTCATCAACCATGTTTAAGGAGCAGAACAAGCAAAGGGACATTCTGGACACTAAGGCCCAGTGAGCTCCCTGCTGGGGAGGGGATGAGCCCGGAGGCAGTGAGTCCTGGTTTCACAGGAAGGACAAAGAGAGGCCTGGGGATAAGACCTGGCCCTACACCACGCATCTCATTTTGTTGGTTCTGATTTGTATTCTTTAAAATAAAAATACAACCATAGGCGTAGTATTTTCCTGATTTCTCTGGGTCATTCAAGGGAATTATCACACCTGAAGAGGTTGTTGAAAACCCTGAAATGGGGGTGGCTTGGGACCCCACCCTGTGGCTACACTGCAGTCAGGTGGTCTGCACGTAGCCTGTGGGCTCTAACTCTGCAGGGAGGCCCGAGGCAGGACTGTCCCACAGTGTGGCACTGTGCACTCTGGTGTCCACACAGCTACCTGGAGGTGAGGACGGGGGCCCAGGGTCTAACCTGCCACTCCATTCTCAGATCTGGAACAAGTCATATAACGGTCATCAGTATCCATTTCCTCTTCAGTAAGTAAGGGGGGCTGGGCGCAGTGGCCTCGGCCATTTCCCATCTTCATGCTGCTCCCGTCAGTCCTGAACTTGGAGGATAAACCAGTGATCTCTTTTCCACTCGGTGATTCTCCTCTAAAGGTTTCTCACATGAGTAGAAACTTGAAGACAGGCTTGAGGCCGCTGTACTTACTATTCCTCCTCCCAAACGTGTGCCTGGCTCACTCACTGCCCAGCTCCCTTCAAGTCTGTGCACAGAGGTCGCTGCCCTCCTGAGCCTGCTGGCCGTGTCATCTAATGTCAGCCCCATCCCTGACACACGGGCCACCCCTCCTCGGCTTCATTTTACTCCATGACAACTATCATTAACTAACACATCACACAGGACCACGGCTTGTTTCTCATGTTTCCCCAGCAGAATTCAAGCTCTGTGAGGGTGAGGTCTGGGCTATGTGTCCACTGCTTTATCCTCAGCACCTAGAAAAACACATATCAAATAAATAGTAGGTGCTGATATTTGATACATGAATCTGTAATAGCCTTTCTGAGATCTGGTAGGCACAGCAGCATAATTAGCTAATCCACTCATACTTAAAATTATTGTAGGAATGATTCCTCCAAAACTAAAATAAAAAGGTAGGAGAAAGAATATTAGAATAGATAATAATAGAACCCTAGGAATTATCAACCTATGAGACTTTGGAGTCATAAGGATCAAAGAATGGAGATGATGGTGTTGGGTAAAGTGAGGAAGGTGCGGTAGGGGCTGAGGCTCAGCAGAGCTTCCAACATGATGGGGGTGAAGGGCTTGTGGAAAGACTGTACAGCAGTTAAAGCTACAATAACCAGAAAAGGGAAAAGCTATCTTATTGACCACAGCAAGAAAAAAACAAAACAGGTAATAGGAGAGAAAGATTCTGAAAGATTGAGTAACTGAAAAAGAAAAAAAAATGATTTAAAGCAGCTGTCTATCCAGTAACAGCACCCACGGGATGAAGAGGCAGTTGAAATATGTCTAGTCTGAGATACGTTGTAAAGCATAAAATGCAGTCCAGATTTCAAAAAATTAGTACAAATAAAAGAATATCAACTGGGCAGGTGTGGTGGCTTGTTGCCTGTAGGCTCAGCAACTCAGATGGCTGAGGCAGCATTATCCCGGGCATCAGGGCTGCAGTGAGCTGTGATCCGGTCTCTGCACTCAGGGGTGGGTGACAGAGCAAGACCCTGTCTCTAAAAAGGAAAAGAAAATGAAAAAATAAAAAGAAGGTAACACATCTTGTTAAATTTTTTTTGTATAAGTTACAAGTTAAAATAACTTTTGTATTTGTTAGGCTGAATAAAACATAATTAAAATTACTTTCACCTGGTCTTCCCCCCCCCCTCACTTTTTAATGTGGCAAACAGAAAATTTAAAATGACTTATGGAGACCAGTACTGCATTTCTGTGGCAGCACTGATCTAGAAGTGCCGAGGGGACATTCACAGAATTCTGCAGACTCACCATCAGCCCCCAGGAGTGTGTGAGTGAAGGAAGTCACAGTCTCCTTAAAACTTGCTGTAGAAAGAACACTTTCAAGAGAAAGAAGTTCCAACATGAGGAAAGAGGTTAGGGGTGCAGGAAAAACAGATGCAGTTCAGGGACGAGAAGCTGGCTGGTGCATCAGATCACAGGAGGGAGACACTCTGAAGTTCACCTGCTCCACGCTGGTCCTAAGCTACAAGCAGCTCCTTTAGTGAAGGCCAAGTTCACTCCAGGATACAGGGGCAATGAATTGAGTTCCGCAGTTGTAATAACAGTTAATCAATATACATTTATCAGTGACTTCACACATCCTCAACTCTAGAGATGTAAAGATGAATAAGTTCCTGTCCTCAAATTGTTCCCCAACTTGTAGGTGAGAACTGTGTATAAAAATAGACAAATTCCAACACACGTCCCGGCACATACAGCAAGTGAGTGCATTAGGCCCTGCGGTCAGAGCCAGGGGAGAGGCCTGACCAGCCTACACCCACACACTCCCACCCACTGCTCCTGGGGCAGTAGCTGTAAAAATAGGCTACAGCACAGTGTTAAATCTGGCTACAAAAAAGGTCATGCCTTCTTTTACTTAAACATACTAAAGCTTTTGTATGGGAAAAAATACGTACTTCCCATGAAACCATAAAGTTTTGCATCAAGGGAAACAACTAAGAGTTTACAAACGTTCTCCACTACCTCTCATCTAAACCGTAGCTATTCATTAAAAAACTTTAAAAATACCAGCACATATTCTGCAATACTATTTTTACATGCCTCTATATTAAACAAATGTGCATATAAAGCATCTTCTTCTACTGTCTTAAGATGCCACATAGCTATGAAAGAAACTAATATTTCTTTTACTTTCCTGATTTCTTTCAAAACTATAGTATAGTTTGTTTGGTGCAATTAGTTCCTAAAAGGTGGGATGTGGAGCAGTGACATCTCATCAGTAGAAGACACCAGCCTTTGGGTTCTTCTCAACGTCTCTTCAAAAGCACCATGACAAGGGGGAAGGTCAGGCTGGCAACAGCCCGACCTCCTGTGTTTGGGGCTCGCCCTGCTTAGGACGGGCCCAGGCCAGAGAAAGGCGCCAGGCACTGGAGTCAGAGAAGCTTAGATCCAAGTCGTACCTCTACTACCCAGTAAACTGGGCATTTTAATCAGCTGCTTAGAACTTCAACTTAATCATCCAGATGAAGGGGACAACGTGGAGTTTAGTTCACACGCTTAGCAAGTGTCACAGGCATCCCTCGTTCCTCCAAGCCCCATAGCTCTCCTAACCCCACCACAGCCACCTACTCACAAAAGTGACAAAAGCATCAGTAAGCATCCAGCAGCCACCTGATAATCCTCACACTAAAGGTGCCAGAGGATCAGTGTGTGTGGCCAACCATATACTATGTATTAAAATGAAAAAACATGGTTTTCAGGGTAAAAATTCTCATTAATTTCTATTAAAAATTAACTGCTTGAGGATTTTGAAGCAGAATTAATTCAAGCTATTTGAACAGACCTTGAAAAGCCAGAAAATCATCAGGGTCATCACAGACTACTGATTCAGTTTTGACAAAGCCAAAAAGCAAATTGTAGGAACTTTTAGCAAGAATCTTGTCCTTATCAGTGTGAGTTAATAAGACTCATAAACCTCACCAACTAAATTCCAACAATCTAAAATTCAACAGAAGACTGTCTTCTAAGAATGACCGCACAGGCTTGCTTTATTCTCTTTATTGCTCTGTAGAAAAGGTGAGATACAAATTTATTTTATTTATTAAAAGTTCCCATTTTTGAAATGCATTTTTTTACTTGAGTAGGTAGACTTTCCACAAAACAGTTCCCATGGAAAGCAATATGAATTTTATTAAAATAAATTCCCATGCAGAGCACAGTCTCCAGTGAACAGGGCCCTTGACTGTGCAGGAGACACGGTGAGCATCGACCACAGGCTGCAGTGACAGCATCATTAATGCCTGCGATTTCTAAAGACCCACTCAGGGCCCGAGGGTTAGGAGGCCCTGGGCAGGTGAGTGACCAACCCAGCTTACACTCCCCCAGCACCAGAGCCCAGACTCAACCCAAATCAAGGACTCACTTCCCATTGAAACGCCCCCCGTGGAGGTTACTTGGTTACCAGTCTGCTGGGCCACAGAGCATCTTGTGTGTGGTTACTTAGTCTCTGTGTAACAGCTCCAAAGACTCACCCCTTTTATAAGGTCACTATTGCCATTTCTGAAATGTCTTCTGTACAATGAATCTAAGTCTCATCTCCTGTTTATGTTACCTGTCCCTCCTCCCACCAAAGGGCTGCCCCTGCAGCCTTCTCTGCTTCAAAGCTAACCTGCCTTCAGCCCCTGTAGCCTTCCTGCAGGGCACTGTCTGGCATCATCACAGCACCCACTGAAGACCCCACCCCCCACTGCTTCCTGCCCATCACATCTTCCCACCTGTTGGTTTCCATTTCCTGCGTCCCCTGGAGTATCCAGAACAGAATCAAATACACTGAGAGTTAATGACAAAAGGATGCACAATTAAAGGGCAACAGTGGCACAATCACGACTTTCCTGAATTATTCACTGCTTTGGAATACCCAGCGTTACTCAGAGGAGGGTGACAGTTTCTGCTCTGAAAACAAGGAATGACATTATTATAGCCACTAACTTTCACTAAGCACAGCCCCAGGCACTTCACATGCCTTCATCCATACAATCCTCACAACAGCTGTACACAGGTACTATTTGTGATCATTATTTGCTGATAAGGAAATAAACCCCAGAAAGGTTAAGGCATTTACATGGCTGCCCCCAGGGCACCAGAGATGAATCCAAGCCAAGTTGTTTCTCTCTTTTCCCAGCCTTTTTCGCTTTTTGGGGGGGGGGGGGGATTTTGTTTGTTTGTTTTCTGGTTTAACACTAAGTAACACAAGGCTCTCTTCACTGACAAATTCACAGCAGTGTGCAGAGGGCTGCCAGGAGGGCACTGCTACCCGCTCCCCTACTTGCTCCGACCCAATTCCTCTCCCACGCACACAGATGACCATGGTCAGCAGATGAGCACCCACATTAACTGAACAATGAGGTATATTTTCAAAAGTCTAGCAGTGGGGAGGTGAGAGTGTTTCAAGGTATCTGTCACCAGTTGAGCCTGCACCCTTAACTTCACGCAGCACCTGCGGTTGGCAGGAAGGGCTCCCAGAGCCTGCCTGTGCCAGCTGCTGTGGGCTGTGAGCATGTGACCCGCTAATGAGCGGCGACCCAGGGGCAAGTCCCTTCCAAATTCACAAATTAAAATCCTAACTCTAGTGGGACTGGGTGGGGCCTCGGGGAGGTCTTAGGTCCTGAGGGTGGAGTGAGCAGGACTGTGCCCTAAGGAAGAGAGGAGAAAGCTGCCTGCAGCCAGGAGTGAGCCTTTCACAGAACAGGGCCTGCCAGCCCCTAGAACTTGGATTTTTGGCCCTCCAGAATTGTTGACAGACAAATGACAGCTGTCTAAGCCCCCAGTCTACAGTGTTCTTAGACAGCAGCCTGAACCAGCTAATGCAGGCACAAATGTAAAACTCTGGGAGATGCCTTTGTTGATAACTTTGTTCTCTGACCTTATGCAGAATCTAGCCAGCTTGGCAACACACCTAAAATGAATCAATCCTTGATTTCCCTGCTCAATACCTCAGCTGAAGGATGATTAGGTATTAGCCCAGAAAAGGGGCAAGTTACATGCAGTAAGGGCCTTGGCTTCTGAGGCCTGAGATAGGGGGAACTTGGAGGATGCCAGGAGCAAATGCCCGGTGGGGGCGGAGGAAAGAACGTTGTCAAGGAAGAGATTTTTGTTGAGAGGGTATCGAGTAGCATGAGGAATCATGATATAGGTAACAACATAACTTACATTCATAAATTGATTTAAATGTATACAGGTATTAAAGAGTTTTTTAAAAGACAGCATTACAGATGTTATTAATGTTACTCTTTTCTATAAAATTTCTTCAGTTCATAACAAAAGCAAAAGGAAAGAAAGACAAGCATGCCTCAGTTGAATTTTAAAAGGGCAGCAGAGCAGCAGTGAATATGCATCTGAATCATCCTGCTGTGAAATCTCATTGGATAGGCACCATAATTTGCTTTTTAACCTTTGGAACATAGGACATTTGGAAAGTTTTTATGTTTATTTTTTTTTAATTAAAAAATACCTCCAGTGCTCCCTAAAAGTGCAATGTAACTAAAAATCTACTGAAACAGTGGGAAAATCTGATGAAATATATTCAATTCAATATACTCCTGCATACAGCTCCCTTCGTAGGAGGACACACACGTAGGGGCTGTATGTTGAAGGCAGGCAACGGCATCTTAATTAATATACTCATAACTTAAATATTAATATTTTCCAGAGGTTCACTGTGACTAGGTAAGAAAAAAATAGTAATTGTTTAAATCTATCATCTCCAACCTTTCTCTCAGAGTACCGGGCTTTGTAGGGGTTCATGTAACGGGTTATATTACTATAGACTGTCCCAAGTAAAGGTTCATGGAAATAGGATCTGATGCCTTTCTCTGCTCTGTTGATAGGGGTGGGGGGCATATGGGGAGGCCCCGTGCTGTGAGCAGCACTCACTTTAGCTGGGGCGCCTCATCCTGCAGGCTCTGGGTCTATTAGATAAACGATCACTGTGCTCTCACAAGCTGTCCCATCTGCTCAGATTCTGTGACAATTGGGTTTCCTCCTTCACAAAGTTAGAGCATGACTGAGCCTGACCCTGCGGCTGCTATAAAAAGTCCATCATTGGGTGGTACAAGGACATGTCCTTTTAGGTGGATGTGACGCACTGCCTGGACCCATGCTGGCTGAGTGGCATGCAGTCCATTTTAGTCACAGCATTTTAAAAGAAGATTCTGGAAACAAGGAGGAAAAGGGAGGGGCTGTTTTGAGAGGGCCTGTAATGATGAGAAGGTCCTGCAGGAACGAGAAACCTGTGGCCTGGGATCAGTCACTCAGAGGGTGACACTGAGCCATTTCAGGTCCCTTCCTCTTCCTTGAAAGTCTTAAATCCTGCAGAGTTTTGGAATCACCATGCTCTTTCACAGGGAAACAAGCTTCACTACAAAACATTCATCTGACTATTACAATAAACACAGACCCCAGGTGTAAGCTTCAACCTCCATTCTGCACCCTATGAAAAAACCCAGTGTCATCCTCAATGTCTCAGCAAACCCTGGAGGCTCCGTGCTCCAGCCTTTCTTCTGCTTTTGTGGAATTCTTGCACGTTGTGTATCCTGCCAGCTCTTCTTTCCCACATGCTCCACACAGACCCAAGCATGGCCTTCAGCTCAGGGTCACCAATCCTGCTGCCACACTATTTACAACTCCTGCCTTAGCAGGGTCTTTGCAGAGACCCAGGGGGCTGCAGGAGGATTACTGCCCTCTAGGGCCTGTTCAGCAACTTCACATTTTCCTAAAAGACCATTCTCTTCCCTCCTTTTCAGGGATTCCCACAAGGCCACCCTTCCTGGTCACTCACTCTGTGCTTGCCCCTCTTTCTCCCCCACCCCTTCCCAAAATGACCAAGAAAATTCTAAATGCTTCTAACTCTACTGTTCAGAGAAATTCAGTTTTCTCTGAATCAATTCCAGGCCCAGCTTTGCAGGACCCAAACCCAGTAGAGAGCCCAAGATTACAGACTTTCTTGAAAAGTGATCGATGATTTTCAGTAGTATGGTTCTAAATAATGACATTTTCCCATCACAAATGTATTCCCTAGATTATAAGCATCAATTCCAAACAAGAGTTAAGCCTACATGTATTACCATGACTTCTGAAAAGTGGCAGCAGGCGTGTATTCTTCCTACACTTTAAAGCAGCAGTTCTCAAGTTTCAGCAGCATCTGAATCAGCTGGAGGGCTGGGCCAACCACAGGTTGCAGGGCCCCAGCTTTCTGCCTCAGCAGGTTTGGAAAGTTGTGTTCCAGGTGTTGCCAAAACTCTGCGCCTGTAGGAGCTGAGGACTGACAGACGTTCTCCATTCCACCCACTGGAAGAAAGGCCGCAAGCACACCTCCAGTTCTGCTGCCAACATAAGGGCTGGAGTTTTCTGTGGAAGGCTTGGATAGCTAATGCCTTCCCTGTCCCTCTCAGCCCAGGCACAGTGATGAGTCACCCGTCCTGCAGAGTCTCCCCTGTCCCTGTAAGATGGACTCAGCAACGTGTGGTCTGCACACTGATGGTGGCTCCCAGGCCCATCCCACACAAAGCCCTTAGGAGGAGCTGGGCCTCAAGCTGTACTCCCGTTACTGTGTAGAAGGTGGGGCTCACCCTGCAGCCCTGGGGCTTCTTTGTAATCACTGTGATTGTTGCTGATTACTCCTGGATGTCTTGGGGAGACGTGCAGAGCCTGCAGAGCGGGAGTCTGAAGGAGACCCAGACAGTCTGTGGCACTTGCTGCCTCGTGTTTATCCTGTAGGTGTGATGAGGATTTTCATACTCTTCTGAGCAAGTGACAGATGGTTGACTTCAGGCACAGAAAAGATTGATGCCCATTTTTATGGCTGTTTCCACAGTGCCATCAGCAGGTCACCTGAACCAGAATTCTAACCCAAATCTTAGCCACTGTCCAGCATCTTCTCAGTGATGAGACTGCTCCTGGGATAGGCTATTTCTGCAGGATCCCTTGAATTTACTAATCTAACAAATGACCAAGAATAAGGCACAAAGCCACATAAAGAGACAGACACAGAACACAACATTTGCAGCTGCAATTAAAGAACCATCTTCATGTTTCCGTGTAGAAAGGAGAGTTGCTCCTGGACTTTTTCAGGCTGCCTGCCATGCATTAAGCCATTCCCAGGGTTCCCAGGGCCCACTCGGAGGATGCAAGACCTCCCTGACGGCCGACTCCTTTATGAGTGGGTCTGTGTGCTCAGCACGTCGGATCGCATCAAGATATACAAGCTGCTTCCACTGTAGCAGAAAAAACTGAAAACTAAAAATCAGATGATGTGTTTATTCCCAAGGCCAGGCTTTAAATAAGGCTTACGTTTAAGGAATTTGATTTAGGAGACTGATGTTTTTATGTATTAGACACAGTTTAATACTTTAAATTGCCATTGTTATCTTGCTGGGGGACTGCAGACTAATTTAAGAGTTGATGCTTTGATATTTTGTAGC
Organism: Galagoides demidoff; assembly: GCA_963574575.1. Lineage (NCBI taxonomy): Eukaryota > Metazoa > Chordata > Mammalia > Primates > Galagidae > Galagoides > Galagoides demidoff. The sequence continues at coordinate 96,551 of CAUYQV010022249.1, forward strand.
CACCTCCTCAGACACTGGCTTTGTTAGATCTCTGTTCATTTTTCTGATTATCTACATAAGCTGGAGCATGGCTACACCACAATTCTTGCCATGACCATTTCAGACCAATCCTCAGATGCTCTTGGGCAGACACTGTGCCTTAAAGACAGTGCTGTACAAGAGGGTTCTCAAGACGGACAGTGATGGCATCTGTCCCAAAGAAGCTCATTGTCTACAGGGAGAAGCAGATATGTGTCTGGATGGACAACTAGAAAACAAAGGGCAAAAAACAGGGAACAAAACTGGGAATAGGAGGTAAAGGAGGACATGAAGACGCTTCCATGGGAGCCTTTCAGCCGGACTCCAGAGCTTTCAGAGGAAAATGGAAGAGACAGAAAGAGCCGCGCAGAGGTTCTGTGTAGCTGCAGCTTGCAGCAGGAACAAATTCCCAACTTCCCACCACAGAAGAGGGAAACTATAGAATTTCATTTGATATCTACTTCTACTACCATTTTGACTCAGTATTAGAGAATTTCTGTTATAAATCACAAAAGATGGGTTGCAGCTAAAAGCTTTTTAAAAAGCATATAGTTAATCTGACGGGGAGAAGAAATTTAAGTAGCAGAAGCCCCTTCCCTCCAACCAGCATTATTTCTCATTTTTTTTCACCAAATTAATCTAATTAAACTGTATTAAACCAGTTGAAAAGCAACTACTTATATTTTGTTGAAAACATTTTGAGCGGCTTTAGATCTTTAAAAAAAATTAGTCAGGCACAGTAATACACACCTGTAGTCCCAGCTACTCAGTGGCCTGAAGCAGGAGGACCTCTTGAGCTCTGGAATTTGAGGGTGCTGTGAGCAGCCACTGAAATCCAGCCTGAGCAGCAAAGTGAGGACCCCTCAAAAGAGAGGGGAGGGGAGGGAAGGGGAGAGGGAAATAAAGGGGAGAAAGACAGAAAGGAAGAAAGAAAATGATTTCAAAATATAATTATGGGAAACTTATACCATAATTTAAAATTATTAATTATAAACAGCTACTGGGGGGAAGAAGTATATGTATTAACCTAGTTGTACCTGAATTTTAGAGAAAAATTCTTGAGGACATTCTGTAAAGAGAAAATGATAACTAAAGAACCAAGTCAAAACACTCTTCACATTGGAGATGAGAATCTTGAGGTGGGCATTGTGCAGTCTCACTCTGAGTAGCTGAGAAACTAAGTGGTGTGACAGGGCTGTGTGCAGTCTGCCGTGACAGCGTGTGTGAGGTACAGCAGGGTAAGACAGGACCAGGCAGACCAGGCAGAGCTGGGTAAGATGGGACCAGGCGGACCAGGCGGACCAGGCAGAGCTGGGTAAAACAAGACCAGGTGGACCAGGCAGACCAGGCAGGGCTGGGTAAGATAGGACCAGGCGGACCAGGCAGACCAGGCAGAGCTGGGTAAGACAGGACCTGGCAGACAAGACAGAGATGCGTAAGACAGGACCTGGCAGATCCAACAGCCAATGGTCACAGGGAAGAGATAAAGAATAAAAATGAAAGAAAAATGTGTAAGAGTTTCTTTTAGAAACTTTTGTAAAAGAATGATCAATCTTATTCATCAAAGTTACACTGTCTTAATGACAAATTGTCTTATTCTAAAAAGTATAAAGCATAAAACCACATTGAAGTTAATCAGCCCCATTTCTCTAACTCTGGGGTGTGGCTGACCTAGTGTTTTCAGCATCCCCAGAAACTGCTTCTACAAATCTAAGATCATGAACTGATAACAAACGTAAGCATTTCTATTTCACTTCAGTTTCCCCATTCTCATGTTTGTCTTCCCCTATCCAAAATTTAAACAAATCATTATCAAAACCTTATTGATTTTTCTCATTTATGACCATATTGCACACCAGTTTTAAATGGGAGTTCCCAACAGCCAATAGTTCCCAAAATTAATGCTTCAAAATGCTAGCTGAAAAACAACGTAATGTGTTAACTCTCCTATATTCTAAATAAGGAAGTTATTTAGAAGGAAAGAATTTTAGATTCTTAGAAACATTTTTCTTTCTATAGCCATAACTCTCAAGTTAGAAACAAAATGTAATATCTTAATGTTAATCAATTTGTTACTCCATTTCAACATTCCTATCTTTAAAATATATTTTTCTTAAAACCTTTTCCCAGATGTGGGATCAACTGAGAAAAAATTCTATTCTAAAGCACATGATGTTTAATTTTATTAATTTAAGAAACAGCATTGAGAGTAGATGGTTGTTCATTTCTGTATCTTACAGCATGAAGTCAGCCTCCATGTTCCTCCCACAGGATAAAAGAAATTGCTTCTAAAGAAGCTGTTATAATGCATTGAAACTAAATATCAGCTCAACACCTGGTGTCTAGAAGAGCAATTTGCAAATATTTGCATATTTTTGGCCTTTACTCATCCATGTGCCTTCATTTATCTGGACCTACTTTATACCGGCACCATGGTGGGGCCTTGGAGAAGAAAGGTGAACAAGAAGAGAACCCTGATCCTGCTGTCCGGGGCGCACAAATAGACTTACAAATAATGTGTAATTACAGCCGTGTTCCATTGCTAGAAAGTGTGACAAAAAAGATAATAAGGAAGACAATGGTATCATAAAATATAAATCTTATAATGATATTTTACTGGTATTAACAATATTTAAGCAGTGTTAACTTCTCTGAAAAATCAGTATGTAAGCTGAGATCTTAAGAATGAGAAGTCGCTAACTAAGTAAAGTATAGTGAGGAGTGAGCCCTAGGAAATGAGAAGAACATTCCAGGCAGAAGAAACAGCATGTGCAAAGGTCCCGTTGTGGGAAGCAGCTAAGCACATTTCCAGGAAGTAACAGGATGATGATGTGACTGTAACAGAGACCACAGGGGACACATCTTATGACATGAGGTTGAAGGGCTCAGTGGGAGCTAGACCATGTGGGCATTTGTGGCCTTGCTAAAGATTTAGCAATCAGGGCCAGGCTCAGTGGCTCACATCTGTAATCCCAGCACTCTGGGAGGCTAAGGCAGGAGGATCCGTTGACCTCAGGAGGTAGAGATAAGCCTGAGCAAGAGTGAGACCCTGTTTCTCCTAAAAATAGAAAAATCAGCCCAGCATCATGGCAGATGCCTGTAGTCCCAGCTACTTAGGAGGCTGAGGCAGGAGGATAGCTTGAGCCCAGGAGTTTGAGTTTGCTAGACAATAATAATCAAATTTATGTTTTGAAAAGATGGCTCTGGCTGTAACATGAATAATGGTTAAGTAAGGAACACAAACGGCTGTGAGGAAACCAGCCTGGAAATTATGCTTGTCCACAACAGCAGTCCCTCATGTAGCCCATCTGAAAGACCCTGCTGGTTCAGCCTCGAGTGACTGGCCAAGCACTCTGGGGAGGAAGTGATGCAGACACATGTGACAGAGCAGGTGACCGAGCAGACTCTGAAAGGGCGAGTAAAAGAGTGTTATAAGGGCGTGTCCTGGGCCTCTAGTTTTACAGAGCTGGATGGACAGTGTGCACATGGACGAGGGTTTTGTTTTGGCCATGGAGGCTCTCTGGAGGCAAAGGGAGACACTTGGATGGACAGACCTGGTATTCAGAGAGATCTGAGCTGAAGATTCTAATTTTGGAATGAACAGCTTATTGCAGGAATCTGATGATGGACTGACTGGGACACAGAAAACACTGTTTAGGAAACTGAGTACAGTGTGGAGAGAGCACAGCAAATATCAGGGCAGGGTAAGGAGGGGGAAGAGGCAGCCCTGGGCTGAGCCTTGAGAGCTGCAGGGTGAAGGGCAGAGTGGAGCAGAGAGAAGGAGCAGCCAGAAAGTTTGGAGAAAAAGCAGGAGCCAACGCCAAGGGAGGAGACAGCTTTGAGCAGGGCCTGGCTGTCAGGTGGAATGCTACTGGGAGATGAAACAGATGAGGACTGAGAGAGATCTTTAGATCTTGAACACCGAGGTTATCAGAGACTCTAGTGACATATAAATATAAATGGATATTATTACAGTACTAAGTTTCTCTGGTATGACTGTTTAGAGTTTCAAATCTCAAGATTATGAATGAAAAGCATACACAGTGTTATTTATACTCACAGTATTATTTATAAGATGACCCAACAGGAGGGTGAGCAACAACCTCCTGTAATAGCAAAAGCATGAAAAACCCCACCATGATTATTTCCCCTCATGGTTGATCATATCATCTTGCCCTTAGCTATGATAAAATAAAACTTAAAAATAAAACACCAATAGCGGATCAGCCTTTACTTTTCTTTTTAATACAAAGCATAATGTTTCAACTCAAAGGAAATCAAATTTCTATGACTCTGCATCTTTTATGACCACAGTTCAATCTGATTTGACATCTCATTAAAAACATTCTCTATCCGCTGCTGGGTGGAATGATTTCTCAAACTGCATACATGATCCAGGCCCCAGAATACTGAAAAGAGCATGATTCTTATGAGTAAATATGTGCCGCTTTGAGTCTATTTTTGTTGTGCACGTTTGCAAAATGATTCAAGTTTACAATTAAACTTACATGAGGACTTTTATAAATATTCTATATAGCTTGACTATGCCACACATAGAAATTCAAATTCCAGAGTTGGTTGGGCATAGCTGCAGCCCAAATCAGGAAAGGACATCTTATACTGCGTACATTTTTAAAGGACAGAAATTGTACCACATCTCCAAAGAAATCACTCAGCCAGCAACAGAGAAAACCTTTTAATACAAAACAAAAAAATCTAAAGTAACAATGTCTTCAATGATTCATCTTGTCAATGTTCACTTAATGTCTATTATTCCTTGGGTATTAAGCCACAGGTGTGAATTGGACAGACATGATCCCTGTGAAGGGAAAGCCCCAAGCCTGACAGTCAGGGGGTGAAGGGGGGGCCGAGGATGACAATGGTCACTCAGGCAGGAGGAAGCACCCATAAGCGTTACCTGCTTCCATGCCCCGTGCAGCCTCTGAATTAGGTGGTAATGTCATTATCCCCACTTTAAGTCAAGAAAACTAGAGCTGTGTTTTTGTTTTTGTTTGTCAGCATAAATCTCAATGCTCAAAATGGTTATCCTTAGACATCCAGGAAATTTAAATTCCACTCAAATAAGGAGAAGCAAAATAATAGAGTTTCAAAATGCTATCACCAAGTATGGATATGATTTTGTTACTGCTCTGATGCTCACGGGTATTAGTGGTGAAGACTCCTGTTCTCACCAAGGGTGACAGATTAAGGAGGCAGTACTATAAAAGATTAGGAGAAATGTAAAAAAAAAAAAAAAAAAAAAAAAAGGCCAGGAAAAAATAGACAAACCTGAATAACAAGTAACTCTGTATCAGCCACTAAACCACAGACTAAAAAAAGTGCGTCATACAGACACATGCACACACAGCACGCAAGACATACGCACACACACCACACACATACACCATGCACACACACCACACACATACCATGCACATACACGCACACACACCACACATATACACCATGCACACACACACACACAGGACACACACACCACACACATACACCATGCACACACACATACCAAACATATACATCACGCACACACACACAGAGGACACATGCACGCACACCACACACATACACCATGCACAGACACGCACACACACCACACACATACACCATGCACACACACACAGAGGTCACATGCATGCACATCACACACATACACCATGCACACACACACACAGGACACACGCACGCAAACCACACACATACACCATGCACACACACGCACACACACCACACATATACACCATGCACACACACAGGACACATGCATGCAAACCACACACATACACCATGCAAACACACACATACACACCACACATATACACTATGCACACACACACACAGGACACATGCACGCACACATGTGCACACATATGCACCATGCAGGTACACACATATGCACGCGCACACACACACACACACACACTTTCTACAACCTTGATAATGAGATCTGTCCTTTTCCTACTCCTATAATAAACCCTCAAACTTACAATCCAATTTCTCGCCTGGCAGACCACAGCAGTTCAGAGCTCCACCAGCCCACCTGCCTGCTCTGTCTGGACGGCTCTCTCAGAGTGGGAGGACTGCTCTGCTTGGCGTGTTTCAAGACCTCGTCCTCACGTGGATTTCGCTGTCGTACCTCTGCTACTCTATTCTCACTACCTGCAGTCTGCCTGGTCCATCTAAATCCCTACTGCCTCAGGTCCTCACTCCTCCTATATCTTTCTTCGTGATGTCCCCACTTGGGTTTCTTCTGGTAAGAACAACTTGGTGGCTCTTACCTGCCACACTCACCAATAAACCTGCTATAGAGTTCAGGCACTATTTGGGGAAACAAACCAGTTCTAACTTGATAGCGTAGAGAGACGAGTTTCAAACCCTTTTAGCTACACATCCCTTTATGTGAGTGAAATTTCCCCCAGAACCAGATAGTTAGGACCAGACCTCTGGGAAAAAAGGGACTGTCTAGGTAGCAAGTGGCCCCAGGGCATATTCTTACCCAACCAGACTAGCTCTCCGACTGGCTTTGGGGACATACTATCAGTCAGCACTAAAGACACAGTCTAATTACAGAATCTTTTAAGTCAAATTAGACACAAAAGCCTAAAGGCCTGTGGTGCAGTCAGTACCCCCTTTTTGTCAGACAATAACATCAATAATTCGCTGAGGAAAGAAACATTTGTCTGGCAGGCACTGATCTTAGCACATGGAGTACAAAGATTGCCTGCCCTTGAGGAGTGACATCTCCCAGTAAGAGACCTTCTAAAATGCACATAGTGCAACACGGTGGCTCACGCCTGTAATCCCAGCACTCTGGGAGGCCCAGGCGGGTGGACTGCCTGCGCTCATGGGTTGGAGACCAGCCTGAGCCAGAGTGAGACATCGTCTCTAAAAGTAGCTACATATTGTGGCAAGCACCTACAGTCCCAGCCACTAGGGAGGCTGAGACAAGAGAATGGATTGAGCCTAAGAGTTTGAGGTTGCTGTGAGCTATGACACCATGGTACTCTACAGAGGGTGACAAAGTAAGACTGCATCTCAAACAACAAAACAACAAAAATGCATGTAATGAATCACAAATTATATGCTCTATTAGAAGAAGAGGGTGCTGTGGAGGTGGAGTGGGAGGGAGGAGGAGGCGGGGCATCCCCACAGTGTGAGGGGGAGTGGAAGGGGCTGAATTGCAATGAGAGAGTCCTGGAGGCCTGGGGAAAAAGTGGCATCCAGGTAGAGCCCAGAGGACATGAGGGAGTTGGCCTAAAGATATTTAAATTGTGATACCTGCTCTTAAAAGACATCTTTTAATGAACCACTTACAAAGTGTCAGGAAAACTGCCAGACTGGTTTGCTTCACACACATTTCACAGGAAGCACTGGAGGCTGGGATTGTTGTTATTTGCATTTCATAGATAGGGACCCTGTGACTACAGCAGTGGTGTCTCCTCATAGATAGGGACCCTGTGACTACAGCAGTGGTGTCTCCTCATAGATAGGGACCCTGTGACTACAGCAGTGGTATCTCCTCATAGATAGGGACCCGGTGACTACAGCAGTGGTATCTCCTAGAAGGCTGCCCCTGATCACCGAAGTTTATGAGCTGCTAAACTTGAGTCGGGCCGGGCCTGAGATGTTCTTGGCACTGTGGCTTCTGGCCCCTGAGGCGTACTTTGAGAATCGCCTTTGTAAAAGACCTGTTTCCTCTGGTCTAAATTATACATTTCTTGATTCATATAACAGGGCTTCATCCAAATGTTTCCATTTATCACCCAATTAAATTGCATAAACAAAATGTATATTATAGTATAGATTGTATATTTACAAATAAATATGTATATTTGAACAAAAAAGGATCAATGGGTGATAAAAAGAAAGCTCCCCACTGTGCATGGTGCGAGGCTGTGCAGCACGCCCTCCCCCCGCCCCCCCGCCACGTGAAGGGCTCAACTGCAAGTGAACTTTTCCTTAGAAATGAAGGCAATGTGGCAGAGCCCGTAGCTCAGTGGGTAGGGAGCTGGCCACATACACCCAGGCTGATAGGTTCAAGTTGCTGTGAGCTGTGACAACACAGCACTCTACTGAGGGGCAACATAGTGAGACTCTGTCTCAAAAAAAAAAATGAAAGAAAGAAATGAAAGCAATGTAACCTAAACATTTGCACCCTCATATTAATCTGAAATAAAAAAAAAGAAAAAGAAAAATATTACAAGAAAAAAAAGGAAAGTCCTACAAGGGCAGCATTCTTATCACATAGAAGACTATTAAGTGCACAAAAAATAGTTTCTGGATAAATTAACACTATTACATATCCTACATTTTTTTAACTTTTTAAATAATAATTTAAACTTTTTGGCACCAGGGTCCAGTTTCGTAGAAGACAACTTTTCCAAACTAAGCAGGGTGGTGTTTTGACATGAGTCTGCAGGAACCCATGGATTACAGTCCCGGTGCAGTCAGACCTCTGCTAATGATCACCTGTGTTTGCAGCCACTCCCCACCTCAGCCCCTCAGATCGTCAGGCATCAGACTCTCACAAGGAGGCGCAGCCCTGACCCGTCACACATGCACTTTATAGCAGGGTTCACCTCCTGGGAGAATCTAAGGCCACTGAACTGACAGGAGGAAACTCTCTGGGCACCGGGTGTGCTCGTCACTAAGGCTGGGACGCCACTGCATCTAGTCCCTCTCGGCACACGGAGCTATGTGATATGTGCAGATACACTACCCAAAATGCACAGGCACATGCATGTTTATTTCTGTATCTACCTTTACAGACAGCCAAATAACTGAGCCCTCATGATCTCTGAGACCCTAACCCAGGCATCCTCAAACTACGGCCCGCAGGCCACATGCAGCCTGCCTAGGACATTTATGCTGCCCACCGGGTGTTTTTGCTGCCACTGCCTGTCCTGATTAACAGCCGACTCGTCCCAGGGCCTGCAGTCTGGCTCTCTCTCCAATGGTTTGAGGGACAGTGAACTGGCCCCCTGTTTAAAAAGTTTGAGGACCCCTGCTAACCTATCGTCATAGGCTTCATTCTAGCCTTCTGTCACTTACTTATAACTTCTAACAGGGAGGACCTTGGTGTCATGGGCTGAGCTGTGGCCCCCAGAAGCCACATGAGGAAGATAGCCACCTCTGGGAAAGAGGCTTTAAAGAGAGTAGTTACATTAAAATGAGGTCATCAGGGCGGTCCCTATCTGGTGTCCTGAGAAGATGTTTGGACACAAGTAGGCACACAGAGAGGACAAAGCACTGTGGAGCCACAGGAGAAGACGGCCACCTGCCCTCTGGGAGCCGAGGACAGTGACCTGAACAAACCCCCTCCTGCCCCAGAAACAGCAACCCAGCCAAAACTGTGACCTTGGGGTTACAGCAGTTATACTTACATAATCCACATGAATGCCCTGTTAATAATAAGGCCCACACTGCTCAGACTCCTTCACTTCTCCCCGTGTCCCTTCTCTGTCCGGGCACCCCCAGCTCTGCCCGTCATACACAGGCACCACAGCCCCTAACACTGCTCTGGGCCATGCCAGCTTCTTTCACTTCTCTTGTTTGTGATGACACTGACAGTTTTGAGCCATGCTGGTCCTGTGTTTTGCAAGTGCCCCCAACTGGAATTTGCCCGGTATTTCCCTCGTTCCTAGACTAAGGTTTAGGTCTGAAGCAGCCTGCAGGGGGTGCCATCTCCCTCATAGCAGCACGGACTGCCTCATACCTCTTCACCACCGCTGAGGCAGGACTGTCAGACTCCGCCACTGTGAAGTTTGTGTCCCCCTTTCTTCCCTGTACTCTTTGGAAGGAAGCCACTCTGTAGACCACACTTAAGGAGCAGAGTTTCCATCCACCTCCCCGAGAGTGCAGCATCCACGTAAATTACATGGGATTTTTCTGCATGGTAGATTTACCTCCAGTTATTCAATTATTTATATTATATACCCTCATGCATATTCATCTTGTATTTTGGATTATGATGATAATCCCATGTTTCCTTATTTGTTGCTGAAATTATCCCAGTGTTGGACATTGGAAGCTCTTCAGTTGGCTCCTGTGTCCCTTTTAATAAAATTCCCCATTCCGTGGGTTGTTTCCCATTTTTGAACATCCCCTTACTTTCTGGGTGCCCTTTATTATTAACAAGATGCCCCCATCTTGCTTCAGAACCAGACACAGCTCTGTCTCCAAGATGCCTGGTTGTTCCTAGTGGAGAACAATATCAGAAACCAAGACCCCCACCCTGGGTACACTCTGTATGTGCAACCTGACAATTCATCATAGCTACGTTCTTCATGTGAATAAACACTTAAAGATATCATTTGTAGGACTATGTAATATTCCACTTAACATTGTGGATATTTACATTGTTTCTATATGTTTTTGTATTGTAAACAATTCTGGGATAAACTTTCTGGTATCAGAATCATTATACTCATAATTATTTCCTAAGGATAAATTCCTAGAAGAGGACACTGAGCGTGTGGAGCTTTAGATAAATATTATACAAGGGGCTTCCAGAGCGGCACCAGCAGGGACAGGTGCCCTGAACTCCAACACCAGGCAGCTACTGCTGTGGGTACTTTTCAAAAATAATTTCCTGTGCAATGCATGAAACTGTCTTTGTAGTTGTAATTGATTCCCTAGCTACATAAATAATGTTTTAAGTATTTCTTTGCCACTTAAATCCCTTTTTTAAATGTTTTTATTTGCTCCCTTTTTTATTGGTGCACTTTAAATAAATTGATATGTAAGAGTGCTTGTGTATTAAAGAAACTAACTCTTTGACTATTATCTGTTTAACTTTCTCCAGTGAGTCATTTACCTTCTAATTTGGTTTGTGATCTATTTCTTTTTAAATAATAATTTTCCATATTCCATATTCTACAATTAAAACTAATTTATAGTTTTGCTTTTTTCCTTCTTCTAAAACCACATTTATATTTTACAGTTTTGCTCATAGACTAAAAGCTGCTGTATTCACTTTCACATTTATGCATCATGTGAGCCAATCTAAAAAAGAACTGATGATGTATTATTGATTCTGACACAGTCATGAAAGCACAGATTATGCTTCTATTAAAACTTATCTCTTATGACAGGTTTGTCAGGTTTAATTTATGACTCATACATATTTCTGGCTCAGTAGCCACAAATTATCTCCTTTTGAATCTTTATGATACAGGACATTTTCTTGCCAGAGCATCTTTTCAAGTATCCTGATACTTTGTAAAGAAAAATAAAACAAAAAACATAAAAGAAATCACACATGAAAAAAAGATAAATAGGAAACACCATTTTTAAGAACAATTTCAAATGTATAGGTATATATCATTCTGTGTATGTACATAATTCAATCTCTACTTCCTTATGCTAGTTTAATATTTTTACATATACATCAACATTTTTTGAAAATGATGTACATAGATATCCACGTTGTCTTGTTTAATTTGAATGTAAGAAGCATGCACACACAAAAACATAAAGCTCTGTTACTATGTTGCCATCTTCATTACAGTAGCATTAGTGAAATTTCAGAAGGAAAGAGAGAAAATTATATATTCCTAATAGCAGGAAATAATTAGGATGGTGGGATTGAGGAGGAGGTAGCTAAGAATATTCATGAACAGAGACAGGAAAGTGGGAAGACGTTTGGTATATCCAGGTCCCGGGGAAGCAGGCCCGAGTCCATCCACAGAGCACCTGGTCTTGGTAGGTACGGACGCGGAGAGCGCTGGCGGGCAGTGTGGGAGGTGCAGACACCGAGTTGGGCAGCGCAGTACTCCAACTCCACCAGGCTTGGGAAGTGAGGTGGGAGGTGGCAGTGTCGCCTTCTGAGCTGGGAGGGGAGAGTGCAGGGTGTGAGCAGGTGGAGACCCCGGCTTTGCTATCTCCCGGAGAGATCTCGTCCATGACTCCCTGCTGTGTAAACAAGGTCTGAACTGATGTCATGAATGAAACCCAATTAAGCCCTCAGTCATCTCTGTCACTGGGGCAGAGAGTGTGGACAGGCTGGGAGGTGGGACCAATCTGCCCCCACGAGGTACTGGAAGGTGGGATCATCTGCCCCATGAGGTACCTGATACATTTTCGGTGGTCACAGCCAGGGACAGCGAGCGAGAAGCCGACAGGCAGCCGCTGGGCACCTGCAGCACACAAGCCCCGCCCACAGCGAAGGCCACCCAGCCCCAAATGCCGGCCCTCCAAGACTGGGAACCGGCGTGGAGTGGGGTGAAACTGGGGCTGTGAGGCCTGAACACTAAGAGGGTCAGCAGCAGAGACGGAGAAGGAGCCCCAGGGGGGACGATGTCAGCAACACCACTAGAAGGGTTTTCAGACAAAACAAGAACAAACGTGCCGGATGCTGCGTGTACCTGCTCAGAGACCAGCTCACCCAGAAAACACTTGTTTATAACTTCCCCTAACGATATTGGTAAACCTAGGTTATTTTTCAGTAGGCCATAGAATAGGGATATTTTGTGGAAACAGATAAATTTTGAGTCACTTCTCACTAATCCCCACCCTGAAGGTCACTGCCCTGAGGTTCTCTTCTCAGACCTGGACCTCTGCTTGACAGGATGTCAGGCCAGGGAGGCAGCCAGATGCAGGGAGGTCAGCGGGAAAAAGGTGGATGACTTTGCATAGAAAACAGCAAGCCTCCCTCGCCCACGCAAAGCCTTCCAGATGCTTCCTTTTAGAGTGGTTATTTGGAATTCTGTGGGCATCTTTCTGTGGAAACAATGTTGGGAGCTGTAGTTTAAAGACAAACTACAGGAGCCTGTTAAACCTCTAACATCTTCTTATGCTAATGACACCCAAGCTACAGAAGGCCCTGAGTTTGGGACGGTTAGGGGATAATATATATATATATATATCAGAGAACACCCTTAACCTCAGATTGCTCAGAGTTTATTTGTTCTCCAAGCACTTTCTGAGCACATCCGTCTGTGTGTGCTTGGTGGTGTGGACCTCCCCATTCAGTACCGAGCTCAGTGGGACAAACACCGTGTCACCTGCTCACTGCTGACGGCTGCCTTTGCTACCATCCCTGCCAGGCATCAGGAGTAACAGCTGATTAATGGTTGTACGTTGAACAAGTGAATGAATACATTTCTTAAGAATGATGTTTGTTTACTCCAATGTATTTCAAAAGGATGGATTTACATGCAGAACTGTCATATCAACTTTTTAGAGAACAGCCTAGTAGTGTGAAGAATGGTGTTTTAGGCACATCACCATAAATAGGCCGGTCATGCCTGAGGGGTCAGCCTCACTTAAACAATATATACTGTATGTTTACATTTCTCCCTGCCTCTGGAATGCTAAAACATCTCTATTTTTGCCAGGGCAGTGGTAGTGGTGATGTGAGCACAGCCTAAGTTAATAGTTTTAAAATTTAGAAAGAACACAGTCTATTTCCTTTAATAATAAGAGAAAATCTTCAAGGAGAGGTGAGTCTTTGAAATGTATGGTGACCAACTAACAGGATTAAAGTATTATTGTAAACAATTTTATGCAAAGAAACTTATAGACTTAAAAAGGGAGAAAGACTGAGACAGGAAAAGTGGGTCAAATGGAGGAGGCTTTCTGATGAGAAGACGGTCAGTGAGGAGCGTTTCATGGGGACCTCAAGCCTGAGGCTAACCACAGCGTGGCTGTGTCACGGCGGAAGGCGCCATTCAGACCAGAGTGATGTTAGAGAGGGACAGTGGCCTGGGCAGCAAACAGGGACACAGCAAGAATTGGGCCCCATCAAAGCCACACCATCAAGGTGAGAGTGAGACCCCAATTCATGAAAAAAATGGAAAAATCCAGCCGGGTGCCGCAGGAGCACCTGTAATCCCAGCAGCTTCTGGAGGCTGAGGCAGCGGGATGCCCACAGCCCGAGTCTGAGGTTCCAGTGAGCTACAACAGAGCTCAGGAGCTTAGGGTGGGACTCTGTCTCAACCAGAAAAAAACAAAAAAGCAAAGAAATAAAAAATAAGCAAGGAAATAAAATAAAAAACAAACCAAAAAGGACAACAAGTAAAAAACTTGCAAACAACACACTTAACGAGCCAGGAAATGTCTAAGAGTCCACGACTTTTAGACATTTAAGGTACTAATGTAAAGATCCATCTGAAAACCAAAAAGAAAAAAACAGTAAGATCCTGATTATATAATAACAGATAAGATTTACTCAACAGCACAATTAATTTTAATCTGGAGTTCATATTTGGTTAAATGTTGCCATACATTTTAAACCAGTGGTTCTCAACCTGTGCATTGGAACCCCTCTGGGCGTCGAACAACCCTTTCATAGGGATTGCCTAAGACAATGAAAATATATACTGCATATCAGATATTTATATTATGATTCATAACAGTAGAAAAATTACAGATAAGAAGTAGCAACGAAAATAATTTTACAAACATACACATACATTCACAAAAATAGCCTTAAAAAGTGCTCTAACACACCCAGTAGTCTGCACCTACAGATCTAAGGAGCTATAAATAGTAACCTCCTAACTGGAAGCTAAGGAAAGTTTATAATTAAACTTAAAAATTAAAGTTTATTCTTAATAATTAGAAATTATAGTAAGTGTCAACCATTACTGAATGCACATTGTTTATTAAAAGGTTTATATATATTTCATCTAGCCCTTACAACAAACCTGTGATAGAAATTTAGGTTTGATAGATACAAATATAGATTGATAAAAATAGTTATGATAGATACAACTGACTCTATTTTACTGATGAAGGAAAATAAGGTATTAAGAAGTTATGTCCCCTACCAGGACGAGAGCTTCAGAGCTAGAGTTCAAACTACACATTCTTCGTAAACTTCTATACAGTAATGACAAACATAACAATAATGAATTCACAGAACTTTCTGGAAGGGCACTAAACTTCTCACAGCTTATACTGCTTGCTTTGAGTTGCTGGGGGTTTTTCTTATTTTCTATTTCACTCCCAAGTCTCCTTGTTTTCATCTTACAAACAACCACATCCATTTCCATGACATTATTTCTTTTCTTCTGCTAGGTCTGGGATTGGGTTACTCTCCCTTTTCCAGTTTCTTGAGATGATTCATTAGGTCATTGATGTGCTTTCTTTTTGTTTTATGGATATGGGCATCCAGTGCAATAAATTTCCCTCTCAGGACTGCTTGTACAGTATTCCACAAGTTTTGATAGCTTGTGG
This sequence comes from Galagoides demidoff, assembly GCA_963574575.1. Classification (NCBI taxonomy): domain Eukaryota; kingdom Metazoa; phylum Chordata; class Mammalia; order Primates; family Galagidae; genus Galagoides; species Galagoides demidoff. The sequence goes on from CAUYQV010022249.1 coordinate 111,767, forward strand.
CTTCCTTGTCATTATATTTCTAGTGATTTCTTCATGTCCTCCTTGACCCAGCTGTCATTCAGGATAAGGGTGTTTAGTTTCCAGGCCTCTGTGCAGGGATAAAAGTTTTTGCTGGAGTTGAGTTCCACCTCTATTCCCTTGTGCTCTGAAAAGATACAAGATATAATTTAAATTCTTTTACATTTGTTGAGATTTGATTTTTGTCCTAGGATATGATCATTATTGGTGTATGAGCCATGAACTGGTGAGAAAAATATATACTCAGTAGTTTGGGGGTGATGTTTTCTGTACACGTCCATTGAGCACTGCTGTTCTCAGGTCACATTGAGGTCCCTTGTTACTTTGCTGAGTTTCTGTGTAGAAGATCTGTCCAGCTCTGTCAGAGGAGTGTTAAAGTCCCCAGTATTACAGTGTTGTAGGATACCATATTGTTCAGACCACTTAGGGTTTTATAAATCTGGAAACATTTAAGTTGGGTGCATGTATTTTTAGAATTGAAATGTCTTCTTGTCTTATTCCCTTGACTGGTATATAGTGTCCATCTTTCTTTACTTTTGTTGCCTCAAATCCACTTGTATCTGCAAGTAAAATTGTGACCCCTTCCTTTCTCTGGTTTTCAGTTGCCTGAAATATTATCTTCAAACCATTCATCCTAAGTCTTGTTTTCTCCTTTAAGGTTAGGTTTGTTTCCTGGAAACAACACATAGTTACATAGTTGGTTTGTGTTTTTTACTTTTTTCCAATCAGCCAGCCTATGCCTCTTCAGCAGGGAATCCAAGCCATTCACATTTATTGAGAGAACTGATAAGTACGGTGGAGTTACGTTCATCTTGTTTTGTGGAAGTCTGACGCCTAGTTTTATTGCTTGTGCCACTGTGGAAGCTAGGCTTTGACCTTTCATGTCTGTGTGTGTTTACTTTGCTGGCGGTCACTGTGATGGTCTGTGTGTATATAGGTCTGAGTACTTCCCTGCAGAGCTGGTCTTACAGTGGCAAGAGGAGTGTGTCAGAATCTTTGGTGATGTGTGGAGAATTTTCAGTTATGATAGCCTTGAGTATGGCTTTCATAACTTTGGGTCACTCTTCTCCTTAAGGGATACTTATAATTCATATGTTTGAATACTTAACTTCTATAATTCTCAGAGATTGCTCTGCTTTTATTCTCTTCTTTTCTGCCTCTTTAAATGCCTGAATTAGCTCAAGATCCTCTTGATCTGAGATTCTTTCTTCTCCATGGTCTGATCTGTTATTGATACTTTCTACTGCATCTTCAAGTTCCTTGAGTGACTCCTTCATTTCTTAAGCTCCAATATAACCTTTTAAATTTCATCGTGTCTTTCATTCATTTCTTGGGTCAATGTTTGGATTTTCTTTTGGTGGTTTTCCACTTGCCTTTCAATTTCCTTCATCATTTTTGCCATCCATACTCTAAATTCCCTGTCATTTTTTCATATGTGGGATCTGCTGTGGTAGTTGCCTCATGATCCCTTGGGGGTATTGATCTCTCTGGTTTTTCATATTGCCAAATTTTTTTTTGCTGGTTCTTTCTCAAATGTGTTTTCTTCTTGTTCACTTCCTTCCCCTACTTCCTCTTTTCACTTCCTCGTTCTTAATTTTCCTCATCTCTGTGCTTAGGTGCTGAAGTTGCCTCTTTGGCTCCCAGAGTCCCCCATTGTGTCATTGCAATGTTGTTTCTGGGTAGGACAATCCAATAAGAGGTAGCTAGAGTCCTCTTGCCCCAATCTTACTGAGAGCAGCTGGTAAGATGTCTCTAGTCCACTGTCTTGGAGGCTCTCCCCCATTTCCATGGCTTTACTTTCATTTCTAAAGGAAGGCACCTTATTCTAGATCTAGCTGAGAGTCCCCCTCTTTGTCACTATGGCACAGACATCTTGACTTGAGTGTCATGCTGGTACCTAAAGCTAAACATGACCAAAACTGAGCTCAGTGCCTCCAATCCACACCCAAAATTCACTTTTCTTCATATGTTTCTTACCTCATGAAATGACCCTACCTTTTGTTCAGTGCACACGCCAGGAACTTAGAAATGATCATTTTCTCTCACGTTCAAAAGTTCTGGTGATCCTACCTCCTGAGAACCTCTCCCGCAATCTGGTAACTTCATCCACACTTTCACCATCAACTTTAATAAAGTTGTTGAAGCCTTCTGACAGCCCTGCTCAGACCACAATCCAAATACCTCCAAAGTGCTGTTCTCTATTGTTAGAAAGTGATTTTTCTCAAGATAAATCATGTAATTGATTCATTGAGACATTTAGCAATTTTTTGTTGAATGCCTTGTGTGTGCCGGCCACTATTCTAGGTAGTGAAAAAGACAACAGTAAGGAAGGAGACAAAAGGCATCAGAGAGCTTCTGTCCCAGTAGGAGAGACCGCCACTGAACAGAGTGAACACACACGTGAGCACATGACATACATGCATGTGACGTGTGTATACTTGATGGTGATAAAAACCATCCCAATGCTGAGTTCTCACTGCTCCTCATTCACTCATCCTCTAGACTTTATCCCAATTGAAACACTACCAGCTTCTCAAATATGTGCTCACATCCAGGCCTCTAAGCATGCTGTTCCTTCTGCTGAGATTCTCTTCCTGCTCCACCTTCTCCAGGCCGACTCCTGCCCGTGTCCAGCAAGCCTCCCTGATTCCACCAACTGGTTTATCACCACCAGCCTCTCAAAGAAATTAAACTTTCCCCAAAGAGCAGAAAACACATGTTCTGATTATGTGACAAGCATTGGTGTTTGTCTGCTAGGTTAACATAAGACCACAGATGGGGTGGCTTAAACAACAGGAATGTGCTTTCTCATAGTTCTGGAGGCTGGAAGTGTAAGATTCAGGTGTGGGCTGGTTTCCTTGAAGCCTCTCACTGTGGCTTGTAGATGGCCACCTTGTCAGTATACCCTCACACAGCCTTTCCTCTGTACACATGTGCCCCTGGTATCTGTGTGCCCACATTTCCTCTTCTTATAAGGACACCAGTCAGATTGGATTAGGACCATCCTAAAGGCCTTATTTTAATCACCCAATATAGTCACAGTCTGAAGTTCTGGGGTCAGGGCTTTAATATATGGGGGGGGGAGGGGGCAGAGTTCATCCATAACAAGATTCCATGCTTGGGTCAGCCAATTTTGTTTGCTCATGGCCCTAATCACTTCCCCAGTCCCATAATATTGTAAACAAATTAATATGTGAAGCTATCATATCCTTTAATCAGTAAATATTTCTCCAAAATATTCAGATAAAGAAAATGTATTTTTGGGTGGTGCCTGTGGCTCAAAGGAGTAGGGCGATGGCCCCATATACTGGAGGTGGTGGGTTCAAACTGGCCCCAGCCAAAAACTGCCAAAAAAAAAAAAAAAAAAATGTGTTTTTCTTTCTGCAACAAAAGAGATGAGACCTGCTGAGCTCTCTGATGATTCCCTATCATCTTTTCTGGCTTTGGGGACCCTTTCACAAAAGGCTATTTTTGGAAAATCTTTCCCTTTATAATAATCACTTAGGAAATAATTTTTTCAAACATCCAATATGGTAGATCTCCAGGCTACACTCCAAAGATGAAAAAGTAGGTATCTATGGGTAGTTTTAGTTGAGGTTTACTTTTTCCACATGCTGCTTAGGCTGCTGAAAAATGAACCGTGTGTGTTTGTGTATGTGTGTAAACTGTCATGTCTAAAAATCTGTCAAGGTTCACATTGAGACTCCATGCGTGATAGTCCCTGCACCATCAGCGAGGCCCAGAAGCTGGGCCATTCTCTCTGCTTGTGATGGTGCCACTGCACGTCCCCACAGCTCCCAGCAGCTGTCATGGCAGCATTCTCTGCTGTCAGGACGAGAAAGCAGCAAGACTCCTCTTCTTAATGCATGAATGAACCAGGGTTTGGATGACAACATTGCAAAGTGCAGTTGTGTCGTCTCTGCCAGACAGTCTGCTTTCAAAGTGCCTTTTCCAAGCCGCACTTCACACTGTCATGATAAAAAGGAGCACATAAAAGAGATGGTCCTTCTTTACTTTTCACTTGTGACCCTACATGTTTTGTTCTTAAATAGTAAGTTTAAAAATGATACTGAACAACATGGGTACTGAAAAATATGCAGAAGACAGAGGAATTTAATGACTAAATGACAGTTTTATCCTTGCATATGTTTATAAGGAATAAAAGAATTGTAATATTCCAGAAATAAATTGAATAGCATAAATGCCAAAACTGTATTCAGAAGAAATTCTTGAAACTGAAACAAATGATCTTGGATAAGAGTTTTTATAAGTGAACATGTGTCAGTATATTAATTTTCTAAAAATGTATTGTAGGACAGTTTGATTTATAGAAATAAATTGCAAAGATAGTACAGTAAGTTCCTATAACTCCAGAAAGTTCCCATATTATTAACATTTTAAATGTGCACTGAAGGACCAACATGGATACATTATTAAATCCACACTTTATTCACATCTTCTTCATTTTTACCAAATATTCTTTTTGTTCCAGGGGCCCACTCAAGACAACACATCCCACTGGCTGCCGTGGCTCCTCAGGCTCTGCCTGGCTCTAACGACTTCGCCGACTTCTCGTTTGGGAGGACTTTGACAGCTTTCATAATCACTCATTTTTGTAGTGTTTCCCTCACTAAGATTTATGTTAGATTTTTCTCATGATTAGACTAGGGTCATATATTTGAGGGAGGAAGACCAAATATTTTGGGAATTTTTAAATATCTTTCTATTGTTGATTTACAGTTTAATCTCATTATAGTCTGACTACATACTGTGTTATGATCTTTGCTCTTTTAAATTTCTTAAGGTGCTTAAATGGGCCAGAGTATACTCTACCCTGGCAAATTGTCATGCCAACTCGAGAGTGTGGATTCTGCTGTTGCCAGAAGCAGTGGTTTATAAATGTCAATTAGATCAAGTAGCTTAACAGTGCTATTCAAAATGCTGGGTTTTTGCTACCAACTGGTCTACCAACTGCTGAAAGGGGTATTGAAGTCTGTAGCCACAATAGTGCCTTTTTCTGTTTCTCTCTGCAGGTCCATCAGACTCTCTACTGTCAGGTGCATACTGTTTAGTATTGTTATGTCTTCATGGAGAATAGTCCCCTTTAGCATTCTTTTTTTTTAATATTTTTCCAGGTATAAACATGCATTTTTATTAGTAATTTTCTTTCAATTAATATTGTATTTCTTTCTCTTTTTTTTTCTTTTGCATTTTCTGGGCGGGGCTGGGTTTGAACCCACCACCTCCAGCATATGGGGCCAGCGCCCTACCCTTTTGAGCCACAGGCACTGCCCCCCCTTTAGCATTCTTCAATGTCTTTATTGATTTCTGAAAATTTGCTTTGTGACAAAGTCTACCTTGTGTAAAATAAGACGGTGACTCCAACTTTACTTTGAAGAGTGTTAACATAGCTCATCTTTTTCCATCCCTTTACTTTTAACCTGAGGGTTCACATTTAAAGTGCATTTCTTATAGACAGTGCATAGCTGCCTACACTCTGAGTTCCTTTTCTAATCTACTCTGTGAATATCTGCTTTTTGAGGGTTAATTAGTGTATTTACACCATTCACATTTAAACTAATTATATAGTTGATTAATATCTACCATGTTTATCACTATTTCCTGTACATTGTATATTTTTCTTATTCTCCTTTTTCTTGCTTTACATGAACATTTTATATGATTCCACTTTATGTCCTCTCTGAGGACATCAATTACACTTCTTCTAATTTTCTTTATGGCTGTACAGAATTTTCAATCTGCATTTTAAACTGATCCAAGTTCAGTCTCAGATGTGGTGCAGGTGACCAGCACCACTGTATTGCCAGTTTCACCTTCTCACCTCTCACAACACTGCTGTCAGTCAGTAGACTAACCTAATACAGTGTTATGATTATTCGTTTAGACAAATAGTTCTTCTTAAATTTCAAAATATTAGGGGATACACATCTCTTGTTGACACAACTTTGTTTATGTACAGATTGAGTCAAGGTTACATGAATTCTTCACCTAGATGGTGTGCACTGTGTGCACTATACCCAATAAGTGTGAATTTACCCAGCTTGATTTTCACTGAGATTTACTTCTACATGTGCAATGAAGTGGTGATCAATTAGGTCCAATTTGGTACTGAGTACATATGTTTGTTTCTCATTCTTATGATCTTTCACCTGGAAAAGTGGTTTCCAGTTCTATCCAGGTTGTCCAAAAAGATACTAGATCAACTTTTTTTTATGGTTGAGTAGTGCTCCATGGTATGTATACATCACAATTTATTAATCCATTCGTGTATGGGTGGCCATTTGGGTTGTTGCCATGTTTTTGCAATTGTGAACTATGCTGCCATAGACATTTGAATGCAAGAAACTTTTAGATAAAATGACCTTTTTTCCTTTGGGTACATACCCAGCAGTGGGTTTGTTGAATCAAATGGTAGGTCTGCTTTAAGTCCTCCGAGGTGTCTCCATACAATTTTCCATAGAGGTTAGACTAGTTTGCAGTCCCACCAACAGTGTACAAGTGTTCCTTTCTCTCCATATCCACACCAGCATCTGTTGTTTTGGGACTTTTTAATACAAGCCATTCTCATTGGGGTTATGTAATATCTTATTGTGATTCTGATTTGCATTTCCCTAATGATTACAGAGTTTATTGGCCATTATTATATTTTCAAAAACAAACTGTTCTCTTAGCTCTGTTAATGAGAACCTACCAAGATTGAACTAGGAAGAAATTCCAAACCTAAATAAACCAGTAACAAGAGATATAAGCAGTAATCAAAAGTCTCCCAATAAAGAAAAGCCCAGGACCTGATGGCTTCATTGCAGAATTCTACCATGCGTTCAAAGAACTAATTCCAATTCTACTTAAAACAATCCCCAAAAGGCTCAGCACCTGTAACTCAGCAGCTAGGGTACCAGCCACATACACTGCAGCTGGCTGGTTCGAATCCAGCCTGGGCCTACTAAACAACAATGCCAACTACAACCAAAAAATACGCAGGCATTGTGGTACACACCTGTAGTCCCAGCTACTTGGGAAGCTGAGGCAAGAGAATTGCTTAAGCTCAAGAGTTTGAAGTTGCTGTGAGCTGTGAGCCACGGCACTCTACCAAGGACAACATAGTGAGATTCTGTCTCAAAAAAAAAAAAAAATTCCCCAAAAAATCAAGGTGGAAGGAATACTCTCAAACTCATTCTATGAGGTCAATATCAGACCTGATACCAAAACCAGACAAAGACACAACAAACAAGAAGACTATAATACCTCTGATGAATATAGATACAAAAATCCTCAACGAAATACTAGCAAACCAAACCTCAATAACACGTTAATAAGATTATTCATCATGATCAAGTGGGATTCAACCCAGGGATGCAAGGATGATTCAACATGTGCAAATAAATCAACATGATACATCATATCAATGGACCAAAGAACAAAAATCATATGATCACTTTGATTGATGTTGAAAAAGCATTTAATTAAATTCAACATCATTTCACAATAGAAAAACTCAAAAAACTGGGTATAGAAGGAACATAACTCAACATGAGAAAAGTCTTTCTCTTTCAGTCTTTTCTCAAGATCTGGAATAAGACAAGGATGCTACTTTCACCACTATGGTTCAACACAGTACTTGAAACTCAACCTAGGGCAATTAGACAAGGGGGAAAAAAGAAAAGATATTCAAATTGGAAAGGAAGAAGTCAAATTATCCTTGTTTACAGATGATATGATCTTATATCTAGGGAAACATAAAGACTCCACCAAAAAAATTATTAGAACTGATAAGCAAATTCACTAAAGTTGTAGGATACAGGCCAGGCCTGGTGGTTCATACCTGCAATCCCAGCACTTTTAGAGGCTAAGGTGGGAGGTTTGTTTGAGCCTAGGATTCTGAGACCAGCCTGAGCAACAGTAAGATGTTGTTTCTACAAAAAGTAGGAAAAAATAGTCAGGCATGGTGGCAGTTACCTAAAATCCTAACTATCTGGGAGGCTGAAACACGATTGCTTGAGCTTTAAAGCTTGAGGTTCTCATGACTGACCTATGATGATGCCATTGTACTCTAGCCCAGGCAAAAGAGTAAATTCCTATCTGAAAAAAAAAAAAGTTGGAGGATACAAAATCAGCATACAAAGGTCAATAGCATATTCCTCTATGCCAACAGCAAACAGTCTGAAAAAGAAACCAAGAAAGTAAATTTGCAATCATTACAAATAAAATACCTAGGAATAAACTTAACCAAAGAAGTGAAAAATCTCCACAATGAAAACATTGATGATGAAAATAAATCAAAGAGGGCACACACACACACACACACACACACACACACACACACAAACACACTCAAAAAAGAAAAGGTATCCAATGTTCATGGATTGGAAGAATTAACATTATTAAAATACCCATACTACCCAAAGTTATCTATAAATTCAATGCAATCCCCATGAAAATATCAATGACATTCTTCACAGAAATAGAAGAAAATAAACCTCAAATATATGTTATGATTATTAAACAAATAGAATAGAAACAAAAAATAAGACAGAAGAGTTAAAGCCATCCTGAGCATAAAGAATAAAACTGAAGGAATCAAGTTACCTGACTTCAAATTATGTTATTACATAGCTGTAGTAACCAAAACAACATGAAAAGGACATAAAAACAGAAACAGAGACCAATGGAATAGAATAAAGAACCCAGAAACAAATCCACCTATAGTGAACTTATCTTTGACAAAGCTGCTAAGAACATACAGTGAGGAGAAAACAGTCTCCCCAATAAATGTTGCAGGGAAAACTGGATATCCATATTCAGAAGAATGAAACTAGACCCTATCTCTTGCCATATACAAAATCAAATCAAAATGGACTAAACACTCAAATCTAAGTCCTGAAAGTATGAAACTACTAAAAGCAAGCTTTGGAAAGATGCTTCTGGACATTGGGCTGGGCAAGGACGTTTTGAGTAATACACCCAAAGCACAGGCAAGCAAAATAAAATCGGAGAAATGGGATCACACTGAGCTAAAAAGCTCCTGTACTGCACAGTGAACAATCACTGAAGCAATAACCCACTGAATAGGAACAAAATATTTGCCAACTGCCTATCAGACAAGAGTTTAATAACTAGAATATATACAGAGCTCGAACAACTCAACTGGAAAAAAAATCAAATATTCCAATTAAAAACTGAGCAAAAGATTTGAATATGCCTTCTTAAACAAAGACATACAAATGGCCAATAGATGTATAAAAAAAATGCTCAACATTGTCACTGGAGAAATGCAAATCAAAGCTACAATGAGATGCCATCTCACCACAGTTAAAATAGCATTTATCAAAAAGACAGGCCAATAACAAATCCTGGCAAAGATGTGGAAAAAGGGGAATCCTCTCACACGATTGGTGGGAATGAAAATAGCATAACCGCTACAGAGAACAGTGTGGAGGTTCTCAAAAAACATAAACTAGACCCACCATATGACTCAGCAATCCCATTGCTGGGTAGATATCCAAGAGAATGGAGGTCAGTATATTGAAAAGATGTCCACAAGCCCATGTTTATTTAGCCTTCACAATAGCCAAGATTTGGAATCAATCTAGGTGTCCACCAACAGATGAATGAAAAAATTGTGGTACATATATACAGTGGAATATTATACAGCCATTAAAATGAGTACAATCCTGCCATTTGCAACAATGTGCATGGAACTGGAGAACATGGTGTTAAGTGAAATAAGCCAAGCACAGAAAGACAAAGCTCACATGTTCTCACTCACACATGGGACCCGAATATTAAACAACTGACGTGGAGACCGAGAGTAGGATGAGGATTACCAGAGGATAGGAAGGGGAGGAGGGAGGAAGGAATAAAGCAGGGATGGCTAATGGGTACAAAAATATAAATAGATGGAATGAACACTATTTGATAGCGCAACAAAATGACTATCATCCACAGTAAGTCAATGTATACTTTAAAATAATTAAATGAGCTGAAGTGGAATGTCCCTAACACAAAGGCATGATAAACAGTTGAGGTGATGGATACCCCATGACCCTGACTTCATTATTCAAACACCTGTATCAAAATATCACATGTATCTTATAATATATGTAATTATATAGCCATAAACATAAATTTTTAAAACTAAAATTTTAAAAATATTAACGAGAAAAGCAGAAGATTTTGCTGTACACCTTTATGATGCTCTTCCTTTCTTCATGTACATCCAATTTTATTAATTTTATCATTTTCCTTTATTCTGAAGGATTTCTTTTAATGTTTTATGAAGAGCATATATTCTGGTAATAAATTCCCTCAGTTTTAATTACCTGAGAAAGTCTATTTGTCTTTTGCATTTGAAGGATAATTTTTACAAATATAAAATTCAGGTTTGGTAAAGACTTTTCCTCCAACACTGAACAGTCCACTCAGCCTGATGGTCTAAGATGGGAACGTCACTGTAATCCGTAGTCTTGTTTCTCTACAGGTAAAGAGATCCAGGGCACCTTTCAAGATTTTCTCTTTATTTTCTGAAGTCAAATATCAGATAGTAGGTATAGAGTTTTGGATATGTATTCTGCTTAGTCTTCTCTGAGCCTCCTGAATCTGAGATTAGGTGTTTTTCATGAGTTAGGGAAATTATCAGTTATTACTTCAAAAATTTCTTCTGTTCTGTTCTCTTTTTTCTCTTTCTGATCTTCCACCTGCATGTGTGTGTTTCACCTTTTGAAGCTGTGCCAGTTCTTGGTCTTCTGTTCTTTTTCTTTGTTTGTTTCTGTTATCTTTGGTCTTTGCATTTCACTTTGGGGAGTTTCCTCAGTCCTACCTTCCAGCCCACCAAGCCTTTCCACAGCCATACCCAGTCTCCCCGTGAGCCTTTCTGAGGCACTTTTCATTTCTGTCACTGTTTGTGATTCCAGCATTTATTTCCGTCCGATTCTTAGCTCTTCATCTCTCTGCTTATATTACCCATCTGCTCTTGTGTGTTGCCTAATTTTTCTATTAGAACCCTCAACATATGAATCATGGCTATTTTCAGTTCCTTATCTGATAATTCTGAGATCTGTGTCCCACCTGAGTCTGTGTCTTTAGTCTGTGTTTCCCTGGCTTTTAGCCTCACAACTATCTGTTGGAAACTAGACAGACATGCTGAACAGCAGAAACTGAGGAAGGAGGATGTCAGGCTCCACGCTGATCTGGCACAGCCAGCTGCATTTAATGTTTGCAGCAGATGTGGTATCAGGGGCACCCAGTTCCCCGTGTCTGTCTCTCTCTCTCTCTGGGCTCTCTGGAGATCCCTGCAGGATGGTGTCTGTGTCTCCCACTGCCGCCCACTCTGATAATGCAGAAGCCCTGCTGGGTGGAGGGGGCGGGGGGCGGGGGGCAGGGGAGGGGTCTGTAACTGCATGGTTAACTCTCAGTCTTCTGGTGCCCACGTTGCTGTGCTGTGGACTTCACAAGTATTTTCAGCCTTTTTCCTCTTTCCTTAGTCAATTTAGAGATCCAGAGCATGCTGGAGTCAGAGAAATGTCTTTTCCTTTGGAGAGCAGCCCTTTGTTACAGAGAACACTCAGGGAATACTTCACAATGGTTATTTTCCCCTCTCCATGCCAGAACCAGGAAAGGATCTTTCCTGACTCTGCCATGACAACCCGGTATAGTTCCAAAGTGAGTCCCATGTATATGTGAGACCTTCCCTACAACTCTGTGATCAGCAGCTGGTCAACACTCAGCTGCTGGGGAATTCATCAGAATCACCAGTTAAGTGGCTCCATAAACCACTGGCTCCAGCTGCTTCTGCTGCAGGTAAGCGGATATTAGCTGTGATTCAATCCACTTGTTTCTCTAGACTTCAGGGTGGTGATTTGCCCTGGGATTGCTTATAGATTCATAAAATGTCACCAAATTTTATTTTTTTTAGCATTTTTAAAAAAATCATGTCCTTTGAATAATAAGTTTTGGTTTTGTTTGTTTGTTTGGTTTGGTTTTGCCAGAATCTCACTCTGTCCCCCTGGGTGGACAGAGGCAAGGCATCATAGCTCACAGCAACCTCAAACTTCTGAGCTCAAGAGATCCACCTGCTTCAGCCTTCTAAGTAGCTGGAACTATAGGCACCACCATGCCCGGCTATTTCATTTTTTCTATTTTTAGTAGAAATGGGGTCTCATTCTTGCTCAGGGTGGTAACTCCTGAGCTCAAGCAATCCACCAGGCTTAGCCTCCCAGAGTGCTGGGATCACAAGTGTGAGCCTCCATGCCCAGCCAGCTTTTTCTTATTGTAAGGATGGAAGTGATGTCTTCCAAATTCTTTATATGTTGAAGCACCTTACTTCTGGTTTTCCATACTCATATTTTTAATATTTATTTTTATACAAACAGAAATGTTTGCCTAGAAAAGTACTGAGAACTTGTGACAAGCTTAGTTGTGAGGTACTCTCAAAAATAAACATTCATTCATTCAACAAATATTCACCAAACACCATTATAGCACCAGGACACAGGCTGGGTAACCAAGGCCTGGCAATAAAGAAGACAGCTATGGCCCTGCCCTCACAGAGGTCACATTCTACAGAGGGAGCCAGAAAACGTCTACACACACGAAAATAACAACCTCAGTCTTTAAGAAGTTCATGAGAGTGACAAAAGAAAACATCATACTTGTGGAGAGTGTGTATGTCTGAGCACATCGTAACAAGGCAGTTCAGTGAAGAGAAGAGTGAGATGGCTTTGGACATTCTGTGAGTTGGACAGAAGATAGAAAATAAGTAGAATTAAGGCTGTGAAGAAACTCCCTTTAATAGAGGCACAGCAGCGACAAAGATGTGGAGGCAGGAACAAAAACGACGGACTCGACACAGCTCAGCACGCACAGAGCAGTGGAGAAAATGGGAAGGCAACTGGCAGCAGAGTCAGACACATCTTGTTCAACAAGAACCAGCAGGACCTTACTATTAAAACATCGGTCAGTGGGTAGAGTGGGGAAGGGATGGATGGAACTGGGACTCACAGGGACAGCTAGTCTTTGCCACTAGCCAGCTGTGGGTCCTTAGGCACAGTGTCGAGAGGTTCAGAGGCTGAGTCCTCTTCCCACCTAAACACCTGGGGCTCTGCCATGCCAGAACTTCTACATCATTCTAGGAGTGGGGATCTAGTCCCCACCCAAGTCCTTCAAATGACAAAAACTCACCATTCTTCAAGGCAGTCAGTTCAACAGAACAGACTAGACAGTTAAAGTTGGCAGAAGGCTTTTCTTGTTCATAATGAGTTGAAATCGATCTCACCACAAAATTCACTGTTGGAAGTTTTAACCTTCAGAGGAGCTCTGTCCAACAGAATTTTCTGCAAAGATGAAAGAGCCCAATTGAGTAGTACTAGCTACATGCGGCCATTGAGCACTTAAAATGCGGCTATCACTGTGAACAGATGGCTGAATTTTTAATTTTACTATTTTATTGTAAATAGCTACATGTAACCAATGGCTACAGCATGAAACACCACAAAATAAATTTCTTCCTTCCATATGACAGCTCCTCAAATATGGTCCAGTTTTTACAGGCCTGTCCCAAGCGTTTTCTATCCATGCTAATCACACTGAGATGCTCTAACATGGTTCACACGGCAAACTTCACAGCCCCCATTCTCACTGATGTGCTTACTCCACTCACACTCAGCTGCAGGCCACAGGTGGCTATGAGAAACCACGACACCCCTAACTCACATGGAACCTGTGTGCACACACGTTTGTAAGGGGCAACACCCCCAAGCTCACATGGAATCTGCTTTGTACGCATGCTTATAAGGGGTGACACCTTCAAACTCACATGGAGTCTGCGGTGTGCACTTTTGTGATGGGAGAGCTCTCCCCATAGCAGCAGACTCTCAAAGGAATTCCCAACCCCCAAATGGGGAAGAGAAGATAAAAGAAAGTTTTAGACACAATGGCAGTGTTAATGCAGCTCTGAAATGTGAGTGACAGCGGAGATGCTCAGATAAAAGCAGCCCTTGGAACTCCTGATGCCCAGGGTTGCTTCTATTTCAAAACCACCTGTATATTCTCACACAAAAGTTGCTTCAATGTCTTTTTAAAACACAGCCACTGTCTCTTTCTCTAAACATTGCAACATGTAATTTTAATAAATCTTTATGTGTCGTGTAAAACTAGGTTATTTTCCATAGAACTGTGGTTGAAAGTATTAAAAAGAAAATAAAGCATTCATTAATACAAAAAAACACAGTATATAGGTTATTTAGGGATTTGGGGTCGTTTTTTCTTTTTCTTTCTTTGACGTGATGACTTTTAAAAAAATAAAGGGAAAATATACTTCAAAAACTTTTTTTCAGTCTTTGAAAGCTGTCTGTAGTTCCCTTGGTTCAGATCCTGCTGCCTTCATACAGAAGGGAGTATTTTGAAAAGATTTTTGAATTTTGAGCAAGTTCATGTTATTAAATCAAAGGACCTATGGTCTATCAAATAATCTAACCTCTGTTGGCCTAAATCAAAGCATCAGGATAAAAACTCTGCCATGTTTATCCTATTTTTTAACTTAATTTTTATTAAATCATAACTATATATGTACATTTATGGGGTACAATGTGATGATTTAATATACAGTGTGGAACCCTTAAATCAAACTAACATATCCATTGCCTCATTTACTTATTTTTTGTGGTAACACATTTATAATATACTCTCAGTTGTTTTGAAATGTACCCTTGGGTTGTGCACATTAGGTGAGATCCTTCATTGTGAAGGGAGAGTATTTATTTATCCTACTTTTAAAGAACTTCAAGAAAGATGAATTCTGTTGCCTTGAATGTCAATTCATTCCAATGCCACGTATCAAAGGACTAAGCCAAACAGAACACTAAGATAATTTCTGTGGGTACCACATTGCCCTTCAGAGAGCACAGACCAAGTGAAGATGGTCATTGCTCCTTTACCATAACTCTAGTGAGATCCGACCGTTATCGCTGTAAGATAACTCTTTGGCATATTCCTGAATTCCAAGGCTTGAGGGTATCTTTCTATTCCCTTTTCTGCTCATTTTTGTGTCTCTCTTTTCAATACTAAATAAGCAATTACAATGGCTAAAATATATTAAAAATATTCTAAACAAATAAACAACAAAACCAAGTCTCGACATCAGTCATCCCAAAAGTAAAGTTACTTTTTAAAAATGGTTGCCCATAAGAGAACAATGAAGGGCTTCTACTTATCTCCTTGCAACCAGGTCTTTCTATAAAACTTTGGAACACTTCTTTTGTCTTTCCAGTTCTGAAGAAAGAAATTACCACAAGACACAATCTACAGTCCCTCTGAGACTCCCTTCCCAGCAGGAGGCAGGACCTGGGGTCAGCCTGGCCAGAAGTAACGGTGACCACCCTGGATACCCCACCAAGACGTCCACGAAGTTACAAGGACCAGACAGAGAATCCGACCTCTTCTGTCCCCCTGCAGCACTGTTCCTGGCCCACTGCCCACCAGATCTGAGAATTTCTGTTCACCAGACCTCTGACCACCTCTATTCTCACCCAGCAGCCAGAGGAATACTTTAAAACATGTCAGATCATGTAACTCTTTACAAGCCCAAACACTTCCTACAAAGGACAAGCCCCAATCTCTGCTGTGGCCCACAGAGATGCCAAATTCCTTCAGGTTTTTACTCAAACGTCAGCTTCTTTGAAAAGTGATGTAAAATCTCAGTATTTACTCCAGCCTATTACCCTCCTCCTCTGGGAGCTATTTTCTCCTTTGTACCTAAAACCATCTAACATGTTACAGACTTTCCCTATCTGTTTGTCAACTTATTTTTTTAGTATCACATCCAACTAGGTGTCAGCTTCCTGGAGCAGGATCTGGCATCGAGAGCGCTGCCCCATACACAGCTGGTGCATCAGCGGCGTGAGCACAGGGACATGCAGAAGTCAAAATGACAAGATAAAGTAAAATGATCAGCATTTTGACACTGTAATCAAAATGCTCATTTTATAAAAAATCCAAGCAAAGTCTCAGTATTGAGCAAATGTTTCCTATTAGTGACTTTTCTTGGGATAAATTCTTAGAAGTGTTCAGGTCACAGACAGGGCACGTGTATTAAGTGCCTAATCAAGCTTCTTCTTCAGATGCCTCTTCCAAGAGGTCCTCAAAATGTATTCAATGGCTGCGTTTTTGCAAAATTTGTAAAAATAAGATATTTTAAACTGTCTCTGTTATGACTGTGCTACCCCAAGTTTTCCCTTATGCTGAGTGGCACCAGAGTGGCCATGGACAGGTTTGGAATCTGGTAGAGCAAAGCAAGCTGGGATTATATTTCATTTTGGTTCAGTGGCTTTCCTATGCAGAGTTGGGGTCACTTCCAGGTTAGTTATTGACAGCTGCTTCAGACTGGAAATGTCTGAGAATATTCCTACTGCCCTCATCCAACTCACCCTGCAGAGCCAGAGACTGCCTCACGGTCAGCACGTCCTGCCAGGCCCACACCAGACATGTGTGAGCACTGGAGGGGACGTAAGGCTTGGCGCTGACAGAGCCAGGCGCTTGTCTGAGGGAGATTCTTCTAATCACCAGGTATCGTGAGTCGCAGACAAAGAATCCAGTTCCATGGTCAGGAACATACATAAAGATATTATACACACAATCACAAATGAGCAGACTCTATCAGTGCCACAACAGCCAAAAATGTGTGTGTGTAAACTTTTTACACATTTTAACTATTTTTCCCTCCAGCCAAGATATAATAATGTTTTCTTACAGAGTAGATAAGGCACAGCGTGAGAGAGCTCCCTCCCTCCCGGCCCCAGCCACATAGCACACATGTGCACTGGAGAACAGGCCAGATGATTTTCCCACAATGCACAGGGAATGGATCGCTTCTGATCACTTCTGATCACTTCTGGTTTGCAAGCTAGTTGGAGAACCAGTCCAGGCCTTCGGAAAGCCCGTCTCCGCTGATGGCACATGTAGCCTGAATGTGCCAGTTTCTGTAGTGGAAGGAAGGAATGTAGGCCCAACTTGTCTGTTATCTCTGCTACCTTCATAGCGCTGGGAAGATCCTGTTTATTTGCAAGCACCAACCAAACTGCATCTCTGAGCTCATCTTCCACTAACAATCTGAGTAGTTCCTCCTCAACAACCTGCTCTCTGTCACTGCTGTCAACCACAAAAATCACACCATTTGTGTCCCAGAAATAATGTCCTCACAAAGGTCTTACTCTGCAATGGCTAGCACCATCCCTGACCGTGAGGCTGGTACCTTTATACTCTACTGTCTCCACATTGAGACCTATTGTAGGAATGGTATCTATAATCTTTCCCATTAAGTTCATACAAGATAATGGTTTTTCCAACTCCATCCAAACCCAACATAAGAATACGCATCTCTTTTTTTTCCGAGCAGACTTCTATAAAGCTTTTCAAAAATGTTCCCCATTATAATTGAATTACATTAACTGGCTCCACCGCCTTTAGGACTTCCTCTCCCCTATGCAAACACACATTTTAACTACTAATGGTAAAAATACATTCCCATAGAACAACGCTAGATGACTCAGTTGTCTTTCCTTTGTCTTTGTAGAAGACAGTCCAACATCATCATCATCATCATGTGAAAGGCAAGCAGAGAATAACTCCAATAAGAAAATACTGTAAAGGAAAGTCAGGGAAATAATGACTAAAGATGTTAATAAACACAATATATATGTTCTGCTCACAACAGAGACAGCAGCCAGGAGGCTATCCCAGTGATGGGAGACAGGAGCAGGTACGGGGGGACAGCAGGAGCAGCAGGACGCTGCAGACGTACTTTGCCTCCCGTGGTCATGCAGGTGCCTGCAGGTGCATTCTGAGCCATCACAGCACAGCACAGCAGAGCCAGGCCCCAACCTGGACAGACTCAGGCTGGGCTCTTAGAGGTGGATTTGGTCATGTTCAAGGTATTTACCAATTTCATAAAAAATGGGTTATGATTCTTTTTCTCCTTCAAACTAAATATTTCATTTCAACCTACTTTTGTATTTATAACTTTGTAATCCTTTCTTAAAAGAACTTCCTCCCTCTCCCAATTGCATAAGTCTTAGGGTCCCCAAACCTGCTTCGGCCTCTGGTCACCGAGTGTGTTTTCAACACACTGAGATAAGCTGCTTCATGTCCCACTGGAGAGATTACATGAGTGGATTTCCCAGTTTCCTGAACGCTTTACCATCATTAGCTATTACCAATTTTTCCCAATTAGATAGATTAAATTTTAATTGGTGATTCTTCAATTCCTGCAGATCTAACCATATTTTCACATATGCTTGCTCTGGCCATTTGTAGACTGTGTAGTCCAGTTCTTTCAATTTTTATCAGAAAGTTGTTGCTTATCACCTGGCTGGCACACAGATACATGAATAGTTAAGCGTCAAATGTTGTTACTGTGTGTATATTTACACCATTTATCTTACACAGGCATTTTCATTAAATATTAATTTTACCTCTAAATACCTTGTTTCTCCAACTAGAGATTATGTTATTACAGGACAGGAACTAATACATATCATATCACATTTATACACTATACCCCTCACCTAACACAGATCCAAAGCATTTTTTTAAAGTGGCATTTAAAGGAAAATCTACAATCCTCATACTACCAGCAGTACCACCCACTTCTTCTATAGTTTAAGCACTTTAGTTCATTCAATCGACAAAACACAAACGGCTGACCACAGTGTCACACATCTGGCCAGAAGACATTCAGTCGTCTGGTTTCCAATGCCCATCTGCAAACCCACGTTCCAATGTCCCCTTTCCACCTCTTCCTCTGTTCCCACTGCCTCCCTCTGACCCTCAGATTCCTAACACACAGACACACACACACCCCTACATTCCAGTCTATGAACTGTGAAGCTAATGAGAAATCTGAGAAACACATTCTATGTTCTGAACTGAATATAAATTGTAGCTAATTCTGGCTCCCACTGAGACCTCTGAACCACTTATATGGTTGAAAATACAATTTCAAGAACAGAAGCAGGTTGCTAATTACAGAAAACATCAATGGACAGCTCGCAAAGAAAGATTCATCAATTTTGATGTAATTATAAACAAATGTATATAAATATCAGCATTCCCAAATCTGTCATAATTAAGATCAAGTCAAACTTTTATCAGTAAGCCTGCTACATTTAAATTTCTTTAGGATAAAATCATATTAAGAAAAATTTTGAATGTCCTTCAAGTTCTAATGTACCTTTTAATTAAATTTTTAAAACTTTAACATAAAGGTAACAAAAGAATAAAACTGATTACATGTATAGCTTGGTTAATTTTTACAAAATGAACACACCCAAGTCATGACCATCAGAAACAAACTGTCACTGCTTTGAGCTACGGATCGAAATCAAAAGCACGTAACTTTGATTTACCTATTTCTGACCATGTAATTTTAAATGCCCACTCTCTGCCCCTCTCCAGCCTCTAACTTGAGAAACCATTGGCAGCGGGTCCTCTAAACACTGCTGGTGTTTCCCCAGGGAAGAGGCCCTGCCGCCTAGCTGCGGCCCTGCCGGCCTCTAGCACTCCTTTCTCTCATCCATCTCAGACTAGCTGTTTTCTGTTTTTTCCCCAAACCATTAAATGTTACTAGATTAGAGCCAAAAAGGAAACTATTATTTTCAAAAGACAAAAAGCCAATAAAAATAACTAAAGAAAACCAAAAACCTCTATTTTTAAAACACTGCATTTCTACCAGATTGTTCATTTTCCTCTTGTGCAATCACATTTTCATTTTCTTTCACTTGATCTGACTTTTGGCCAAGTTCATTCTTCAACTATAGACAGCTAAGCCTCTGAAAATTTTATCTGCAGCTTTCAGGATCCGCAGGGACAAATGGAAAAGTGGCAGAGCGTGACGCAGGCACAGCCCATCCCACAGAAGCTCTGTGCCCTAAGCAGCAGCCTTGCTTCAGCACCGGGTCGGTAGCTTACACCATCTGGGCTCTCCCCCAGGACACAGGATTTACTGACCCACTGGGATCCCATGTGTGACTGTTCCCAAGGAATTAAATAGAAAATACGTTGGTCTCCCTGGACAGCAATAAATCCCAAACACGTTGATCCCTATGACCCCACTTGAGAGCTCACATAACATTCCTGAACCACAAAACTTCTCTTGTATTTGTAAAAAAAGAAAAAAAGAAAAGAAAAAGGTCGCCTAGCATCTTACAGGTACTGTTACCACTACATAATTCTAGAATGACTTTTGCTTTTATATGAATTAATATATTTTGGCAAAGTGGAAAAAACTCAGTGCATGGATCCAGAATTGAAAGTACTTGGCTAACCCAGTTTATACAGCAGTAGCCCAAACCGGCCACCACTACTAAGTCGGAGCTCATAGCTTCTGTCTCATGAACTCCTTGAAACTATCCAAACTCTAGTCCTTGAGCTCTAAACCTCATCTCAGAGAAACACTTTTATGGTATGAATTGTATTCCCCACAAAGATATATCCCCATTTTATGATGTGAATGTTACCTTATTTGCAAATAGGAGCTTTGCAGATGTGGTCAAGTTAGGACAAAGTAATAGGATGAGCCCATTTAATCTGACTGGTGCCCTCGTAAGAGGAAAATGCCACATGAAAAGCAGACACACAGGGTACACCGTGACAGCAGAGGATGCAGCTGGAATGACAGGGCTGCAAGCCAAGGACACTGGAGGGGGTGGCCAGTGCCAGAGTCAGGAGGAAAGACAGGGCCTGCCCAGCGTCTGAGGGAGGAAGGCCCTGCTGCCAGCTGGGTGATGGACTTCTATCCTCCAGAACTGGAAGAGACACATTTCTGTTGTTTTAAGACACCTGGTTTGCAGAAGTTTGTTGTGGAAGCCCCAGAAAACCACTGCTGAGACGATGCGTGTGGGAGAGGGCCAACCAGACTCTTGTGGTGCCCTCCTGATGCAGTTCCAGGTCACCAGCTGAGACCAGTCACAGAACATGCTACCGACAACATTCATTCAGTTCTCAGCTATCTGTGAGGAGGTTAAATGCCAGAAACAGTTAATCAATTTGCCTTTGAAAAAGTGTTTTGTACTTCTGTTTGAATGTGAGTGACCAGCATTCTGGAAAATCTCCACACATCAAGCCATCACAGTAGCTAACATAACACTAAGTGTTTGATAAGAATTAATATGTGTCACCTCACTTAATTCTTACAACTCTATAATCTATGAAACAATATTACCATTATCCTTATATATAAATGAGAAAACTGGGACAGGGAGACACCAACGAGCCCACGGTTGTGTAACGAGGATGTAGGGAGCCACAGTTTGGCCGCCCCGGCAGGCTGACTCCATGGGCAGTCTCCTCACAATAGGTGACAGTGTCTGTGCTACAGTCTGCACTGAAGACTGCTCTGCTCCTGTCACTGTCCGACCCGGTGCCTTCATCCTCCTCTGTCCTGCTGATTTGCTCCCCATCCCCTCTTCTGAGCATGGGACAAATTACCAGCAGACAGCACAGGGCCTCTCTGCAAATGTGCTGTTTGTTACTATTCCCAAGACAAAGAGGTCAAGTATTTTGATTTAAAAGGCCTTCTATTCCAACTGAATTATAGTTATCAAAGCTCCTACTTATGTCAACCGAGCACTTAAGCAAAGAAGGTGACAGTGCCAGCAAATCTTCCTTTCAAATGCTCAACATGAACAATCTCTAATCAGGAGCTGGGCATGTACTGGAGCAATTCTCCTTAGGATCCACAAGCTGGTAATAGTCCCTTCCCCTCTCTAGTTCCCTGTTGAGTCTAGTGTTTATTATGACATTTCTCTTGTAACTACCTTCTTTTGTAATTATTGGTGTTCCTGTGTTATGTCTCTTTTTGCATTATAAATTCCTTGAAGTCAAACTGCATTTTATGTCTGTCTCCCCTACAGCAGCCTCCTCGATGCCCTGCACATAGCAGGTACTCAAGACATATTTGCTGAATCAGTAACTGGATAGACATATAGTGACTGTAATATCAAGCAAGTGACTCTACTGTAATAATATGCTAAATTCTAGAGAGAGGGGCAGGGGGCAAGATGGCCGACAGATACCAGCCTCCCACAGAAGCTCCCGTTCAGAGGGAAGGATAAAATCCAAAAATACCCAACAAAGTTGAAGAGTAGGAGCCCAGCCGAGAGAGAAGAGTCATACCTGCAGGACACCTCTGCTGAGGCAAGCTGCGACTCCTGGAGTGCAACTTACAGGTATATGGAACATCTCAAAGCAAAAGTGTCCGTCCCCTTCCCCAAGAGAGCTGTGTTTTTCTCTTTGTTTTCTCTTTGTCTACTCCTGTAAGCTTCCTACAGGCGAGAGATGAACTGAGGACCTATTATCTCACCCCACGTGTGAGAGCTACAGGCAGTGGGGTCTACTCCCCTAGAGGGACCCTGCTGAGACTCCGAACACCCTCTCGCCAGGCAGAAAAATCGAACTAAAGTTTCCACTGCCATTTTGAATCTCCAGTCCACCCTTCCCCCCGTCCCTGCAGAGACAGTGAAAGGAGGCCCAAGAGTAGCATCCCCCCACTTACAGGACCAAGTGCACTGTCCCAGCCCTGCAGCCACTGCCTTTCCCCTGCCCCCGGGTCACCCCTGTGGAGCTGAACTAGGACTGATCTGGCTAGGCGCATTTCCCACACAGCTGCTGTGGTTCCCCTGCCCCCCGGTGGCCCCAGCAGGCCAATCAAGGACTGATCCGGCTGCTGCTGTTCCCCTGCCCCCTGGTCACCCCAGTGGGGTCAAAGTAGGACTGATTTGGCTGCTCATGTGCTCTGCACTGCCGCTGTCATTCCACTACCTCCTGGTAGCCTGAACAGGGCTGAACGAGGACTGATCCAGCTGCTGCTGCTCCCCTGCCCCCGGTTGCCCCAGTGCCCAAGAACTGGGAGAAGAGGACAAACATGACTTGTCTCTCTGGGCAACCAGAAGAAGTTGGCACCTTCTCTGGTGGCAGCCACTGACTAAACGGTTCTGATAAGGTCTCCAAACAGTGTAAACTCAGCATGGAATGTAATCAGTGGAAAAACTCTGGCAACATGAGTAACCAGAGTAGATCAACTCCCCCAAGGAAAAATGGGGCAGATGCAATTAAAGACCCCATCCATAAACAGATGGTTGAGATGTCAGAAATCAAGTTCAGAATTTGGGTAGCAAATAAGATTAACAGAATGGAGGAAAGGAGGGAATTAGAATTTCAACAAATTATTCAAAATATATCTCAAGAAATTATTCAAAAGATGTCTCAAAAATTCAATGATTTCAAAGATAAAATGACCAAAAATTTTGAAACATTGAGGCAAGAGTTTGCAGCCCTCAAAGATCTGGAAAAATACAGTAGAATCTCTGAGTAACAAAATGGAACAGGCAGAAGGAAGGATCTTGACATTGAAGAGAAAGCTTTTGAAGGAGCCCAAGAGCTCACAGATGAAAAGAAATGGCGATTAAAAACGGATCTTTCTCTCAGAGAGCTCTGAGATAATTCGAAGAAAACTAATATTCACCTTATAGGAATCCCTGAAGGCAACAAAGTTGCTTCACAAAACACAGAGGCTCTTCTTCATGAAATTATGAAAGAGAATTTTCCAGACATGCCAAGAGATTCTGAAATTCAGATAGCAGATAGTTTCAGAACCCAGCACGATTCAACCTGAACAAGACATGCCCAGGTATATCATAATTAACTTCACTAAAGTTAATATGAAAGAGAAAATTCTGAAAGCAGTTAGACATAAGAAAACCATAACCTACAAGGGGAAGAATATTAGGATGACTGCAGATCTCTCTGCTGAAATCTTTCAGGCTACAAGAGGATGGTCATCAACTTTTAATCTCCTAAAACAAAATAACTTTCAACCCAGGATCCTGTATCCAGCTAAACTGAGTTTCATCTATGATGGAGAAATTAAATATTTTAATGATATTCACATGTTGAAGAAATTTGCCATAGCTAAACCAGCCCTCCAGTAAATTCTTAAACCTATCCTCCATAATGATCAGTGCAATCCTCCACCACAAAAGTAAACTCATTCAGAAACTTTTGATCAAATTCCAACTTCCACAGTGCGAAAGGATTAAAAATGTCTACTGGACTTTTGAGCAACTCGATGCCCAAAATTTTACCAGGCTTATCAATAATTTTAATCAATGTGAATGGCTTAAATTGTCCTCAAAAGAGGCACAGATTGGCTAATTGGATACAGAAACTCAGACCAGACATCTGTTGCATACAAGAATCTCACCTTACCTTAAAAGGCAA
Source organism: Galagoides demidoff (assembly GCA_963574575.1). Lineage (NCBI taxonomy): Eukaryota > Metazoa > Chordata > Mammalia > Primates > Galagidae > Galagoides > Galagoides demidoff. The sequence continues at coordinate 136,070 of CAUYQV010022249.1, forward strand.
ATATAGACTCAGGGTGAAGGGATGGTCATCTATATTCCAGGCAAATGGAAAGCAGAAAAAAGCAGGTATTGCAATTTTATTCACAGATATAATAGGGTTTAAATCAACAAAAATAAGCAAGGATAAGGATGGCCATTTTATATTTGTTAAGGGTAATACTCAATATGATGAGATCTCAATTATCAATATCTATGCACCCAACCAGAATGCACCTCAATTCATAAGAGATACTCTAACAGGCATGAGCAACTTGATCTCTCCCAGCTCCATCATAGTCAGAGATTTTAATACTCCTTTGGCAGTTTGGACAGATCCTCCAATAAGAAGCTTAGCAAAGAAATTTTAGATTTAAATTTAACTATTCAACTTCTGGACCTAACAGACATCTACAGAAGATTTTATCCTAACAAAACTGAACACACAATTTTTCTCATCAGTCCACGGAACATACTCCAAAATCAACCACATCTTAGGTCATAAGTCTAACCTCAGTAAATTTAAAAGAATAGAAATTATTCCATGTATCTTCTCGGTCCATCATGGAATAAAAGTTGAACTCAATAACAACAGGAATTTGCAGTCTTGTACAAAAACATAGAAGCTAAATAACTTTATGCTTAATGATAGATGGGTCAGAGACAAGATTAAGAAGGAAATTACCAAATTTTTAGAATAAAATGATAATGAAGACACGAGTTATCAGAACCTCTGGGATACTGCAAAGGCAGTCCTAAGAGGGAAATTTATAGCATTATAAGCCTTCCTCAAGAGAACAGAAAGAGAGGAAGTTAACAACTTAATGGGACATCTCAAGCAACTGGAAAAGGAAGAATCTTTCAATCCCAAACCCAGCAGAAGAAAAGAAATAACCAAAATTAGAGCAGAATTAAATGAAATTGAAAACAAAAGAATTATACAACAGATCAATAAATCAAAAGGTTGGTTTTTTATCAATAAAATAGATAAACCTTTGGCCAACCTAACCAAGAAAAAAAGAGTAAAATCTCTAATCTTATCAATCAGAAACATAAAGATGAAATAACAACAGACCCCTTAGAAATTCAAAAAAATCCTTAATGAATATTGCAAGAAACTTTATTCCCAGAAATATGAAATTCTGAAGGAAATCAACCAATACTTGGAAGCACGCCACGTTCTAAGACTTAGCCAGAATGAAGTGGAAATGTTGAACAGGCCTATATCAAGTTTTGAAATAGCATCAACTATACAAAGTCTCCCTAAAAAGAAAAGCCCAGGACCAGATGGCTTCACATCAAAATTCTACCAAACCTGTAAAGAGTAACCAGCATCTATACTACTCAACCTTTTCCAAAATATAGAAAAATATAGAATACTACCCAACACATTCTATGAAGGAAACATCACCTTGATACCCAAACCAGGAAAAGACCCAACAAGAAAAGAAAATTATAGACCAATATCACTAATGAATATTGATGCAAAAATATTCAACAAGAATCCAGCAACACATCAAACAAATTATACACCACTACCAAGTGAGTTTTATCCCAGGATCTCAAGGATGGTTCAACATATGTAAATCTATAAATATAATTCATCACATAAACAAATTAAAAAACAAAGACCATATGATTCTCTCAGTTGATGCAGAAAAAGCTTTTGATAATATCCAGCATCCCTTCATGATCAGAACACTCAAGAAAATTGTTATAGAAGGGACATTTCTTAAACTGATAGAGGCCATCTACAGCAAACCCACAGCCAATATCATATTGAATGGAGTTAAATTGAAATCATTTCCACTCAGATCAGGAATGAGGCAAGGTTGCCCATTGTCTCCACTGCTCTTTAACATCATAATGGAAGTTTTACCATTGCAATTAGGGAAGAAAAGGCAATCAAGGGCATCCAGATAGGGTCAGAAGAGAATAAACTTTCACTTTTCGCAGACGACATGATAGTATATCTGGAAAACCCCAGGAATTCGACTACAAAACTCCTAGAAGTGATCAAGAAGTACAGCAGTGTCTCAGGTTACAAAATCAACACTCATAAATCTGTAGCCTTTATATATACCAACAGCAGCCAAGCTGAAAAAGCAGTCAAGGACTCTATTCCGTTCACAGTAGTGCCAAAGAAAATGAAATATTTGGGAGTTTACCTAACAAAGGATGTGAAAGATTTCTATAAAGAGAACTATGAAACTCTAAGAAAAGAAATAGCTGAAAATGTTAACAAATGGAAAAATATACCATGCTCATGGCTGAGAAGAATCAACATTGTTAAAATGTCCATATTATCAAAAACAATATATAATTTTAATGCAATCCCCATTAAAGCTCCACTGTCATATTTTAAAGATCTTGAAAAAATAATACTTCATTCTATATGGAATCAGAAAAGCCAAGACATTACTCAGGAATAAAAACAAAGCAAGAGGAATCAAGCTGCCAGACCTCAGATTATACTATAAATCCATAGTGATCAAAACAGCATGGTACTGGCACAAAAATAGACAGGCAGATGTATGGAACAGAATAGAGAACCAACAGATGAATTCAGCTACTTATCGGTACCTGATCTTTGACAAGCCAATTAAAAACATTGAGTGGGGAAAAGATTCCCTATTTAACAAAAGGCGCTGGGCGAACTGGCTGGCAACCTGTAGAAGACTGAAACTGGACCCACACCTCTCACCATTAACTAAGTTAGACTCTCACTGGATTAAAGATTTAAACTTAAGACATGAAACCATAAAAATACTAGAGGAAAGTATAGGGAAAACACTTGAAGAAATCAGTCTGGGCAAAAATTTTATGAGGAGGACACCCCAGGCAATTGAAGCAACATCAAAAATACACTATTGGGACCTGATCAAACTAAAGAGCTTCTGCACAGCCAAGAACACAGTAAGTAAAGCATGCAGACAGCCCTCAGAGTGGGAGGAGATATTTACAGGTTATGTCTCTGACAAAGGTTTAATAACCAGAGTGCATAGAGAACTTAAACGTATTAGCAAGAAGAGAACGAGTGATCCCATCTCAGGGTGAGCAAGAGACTTGAAGAGAAATTTCTCTAAAGAAGATTGGAGCACAGCCTACAGATACATGAAAAAATGCTCACCATCCTTAATCATCAGAGAAATGCAGATCAAAACTACTTTGAGATATTACCTAACTCCAGTAAGATTAGCCCATATCACAAAATCCCAAAGCCAGAGATGCTGGCGTGGATGTGGAGAAAAGGGAACACTTCTACACTGCTGGTGGGAATGCAAACTAATACGTTCCTTTTGGAAAGACATCTGGAGAACACTTAACTAAAAATAGTTCTGCCATTCCTTTATTAGGTATATATCCAGAAGACCAAAAACCACATTACAACAAAAATATTTGTATCAGAATATTTATTGCAGATCATGGAAGAAGCTCAAGTGCCCATCCACCCACGAATGGATCAATAAACTGTGGTATATGTACACCATGGAATACTATGCAGCCATAAAGAAAGATGGAGACTTTACGTCCTTCATGTTTGCATGGATGGAGCTGGAAAATGTTCTTCTTAGCAAAGTATCACAAGAATGGAAGGAAAAGTATCCAATGTACACAGCCCTATTATGAAACTAATTTATAGCTTTTATATGAAGCTATAACCTAATTATAGCCTAAGATTATGGGGAGAGGAAAAGGGAGAGGGAGGAGGGATAAGTGGAGGGTGATTGGAGGGATCACTTCTATGGTTTATCTTACAAGGATACAAGTGAATCTTTCTAAGAGTAGAATATAAATGTCTTAACATGATAACTAAGAAAATGTCACAAAGGCTATGTTAACCAGTTTGATGAAAATATTTCAAATTGTATATGAAAACACCACACTGTACCCCATGATTGCATTAATGTACACAGCTATCATTTAATAAAAAAAAATTTTTTTTAAATTCTAGAGAGAGATTATTTAGTATACTCAAAGTGAAATAAAGTAATTCTACCTAAACAAGTAGTTCCTATCTATTGCAAAACCTATAATTAAGTCTTCAGATTGAAAAGTAGAAAAGAAAAAAACGTAGCTTACAGCAAAGTCTTGACATACCTTTGTCTAATACATAGACAGGTGACGAGGGTGAAGCCTCTACTTTAAAGGACAAATAAAACCTACAGCTTGCTTCGTTCCAGAAGCAAACACATGAGATTTGACTGGCAGGGTGTCCCAGCTGCAGAATTCAGCTTCCATGCATGAAAGTTTGTATGTGCTAGATGGTGAGACAGTCTATTCAAAATGAAGGCAATCTCTAAATAAGGAAATAAAATGCCCAGACGTTAGGTCTTCACAGTGCCGATCTTAGAATCCACATATGTGGGCTACGTTGTGTTATGTGGAGGAAAATCACCCCTGTTACTTTTGGGAACGCTTGATTCTGGCTGTGCATTCTGCTCAGTAACGGGAGAGCCACCCCTCACTGGGAGCTTGCAAAGCACACTTAGTCACCTCACTTAATTTGGACAATAACCCTGTGACTTTGTGGAGAAAACAAGAAGTCAGAGGTGTTAATTAGCTCATTTACTAGGTGGCAAGGCTGGGCTGAAAATCTGGCTCCTTCTGTCTCCAAACTCTGTGCTTGTCACCACAGCTAACTGCAGAGGCAGTATCTAGTGAGGCAGCGCACCAGTTAAAACCATTCACCTTTCTTGCCTCTGGTTTAGGCAGCCTCCAGGACGGCCCCAGAGACGCCCCTTCCTCTCTGCACTCCTGCCCTTGCACAACTCCATCCCAGGGAGTGTTGGCTGGATCTGGTGACACAGGGCAGAACGTCATGGTGTCACTTTTCAGGTTGAGAGAAGATGTGCCTTCCATTCTGTTCTGCCCTCGCTTGGCCCCCATGGCAAGAAGTAGAGGAACTGTCGCCAACAGCCAGTGAGAAACTGAGGTCATTGGCCCAATAGTCAGTCAGGAATTGAACTCTGCAACAACCATGTGAATGAGCTTAGAGGTTCATTAGTCCCCAGGTGAGTTTTCAAATGAAACTGCAGCCCCAACTGACACCTGATTGTAGCCCTGTGAGATACCTTAAGGTACCCACCAAAGCTGCTACTGGACTCCCGATCCAAAGGACTCCTCTGAGATGACAAATGCTTGTAGTTTTCAGTGGGTACAGTAGGACAGTTTGCTGTGTAAGAACTGCTCTCTGACACATCCCTTTGGAAGCTGGTAGGGGCCAGATGACTTACCAAGCATAAGGAGAAGGCCAATGAATAGGGCTATTGGAAAAGCTACCACTTTCTTAATAAAAAAGGGACAAAGCTTTCATGAGCTTTTGTCACTTTTTCCTTTCTCTGTCTTCCTTCCTGGAATGTAGAGTATCGCCCTGATACTGATCCATCATCCTATAACCCTGAGTGCAAAACGTGATGAACCTGGGGCACTTAATGGCTCCGTGGAGCTGCCATCCCAACCCTGGTCCACCTTCTTCTGGACATTTCGTTACAAAAGAAAAACACACCCTCTTGGAGTTCTGTGATTTAGAGCCAAATACAACAGTAACTTAGTTACTCCTTCTCCAGCTTTGGCCACAGCTTACGTTTTCTCTATAAAATAGGAAATTAAAAACATCCTCCCTTCATGCCCAGACAGGTGCGTTGAAACACTTTCTTCTTATAAAAAGCTGTATAAATATATTATTAATATTTAATGACAAGACTAGGTATAATATTACTAATGATAAATGACTTGTTTAAATAATTTTAACTCTGAGCATTTTTTCTTTTCTTTCTTTCTTTTTTTGGCTTAAGCAACTAAAATGTTTCCTCCCATGGCTCTGGAGTCCAGAGGTTAGACACAAACGTGATGTTGTGGTCGGTTTCTTCCCAGGGCAGTGAGAGCAGGACCTGTTCCAGCCTCTCTCCTCAGCTGGAGATGGCTGTTGTCTCTCTGGGACCTCAGTTTTCCCCTGTATATGTCCAAATTTCTTCTTCTTTTAAGAACACCTGTCATGTTGGTTTAGAATATATCTAATGATACATATAATTTAATTACTAAATTTAAAATTTAATTTAATTAAATCTAAATTTAATTTATCACTATAATTTAATTACCTCTCTTATGAGCCCATCTCCAAATAGTGTCATGTTCCAAGCTGCTGGGGTTTTGACTTCTACATACGAATTTTCAGGACATAATTTAGCCCATAAGTGGTACATAGCTCAAAGTAAATATCTTAGCAATATTTTAAAAACATGCTAATAAGTTTTTAAAATTAAAGTATTTTTTGGTAATTATTTTAATAACTGCATCATAATAAGGCTTTTTTATATACTGTAACATAATAATACAATCAAGGGAATGTTTAAATCTTTTCCCTATGCTTTAGATGAATTTGATAAGAGTTGTGTCTATGTTTTCAAAATAGTTCCCCCCAAAATCTTGAATATAAAGCTCATCAGTATGAAATTAAACTCAGTGCACACACTCCCTCAGCCACGTCACCTGCGCGTCCCACAGTGCCCTGTGCCTGAGGTGACTCAGCAGCCCCGGCCTGGCCGTGGCTCCCGAGGGTGTATCAGAGACGCTGCCAGGAAGCTCCAGCAGCTCCTCTGCCTGGCAGCGAATCTGTTTTCAAATCAAACTCCAGGCAGGAAGCACCTATTTCCACAAGGGATGTAAAACCCATCTTCTATCTTCACAGCACACTTAGGCTGTTGATTGTAGCAAAGAAAACAAAGGTGGGACGTTTAGTTTGGAGACGCAGCATCACATGACCAGCAATTTGAAGAATGAGCTCGAGAAGCAAAGCCACACACTGAAATCTACAGATAAATTAAGCCACTCGTCTCCAGTTAAGTATGGAAATTTCCAGAGGATAAGCCAAAAGGAAGGCATAGTGAGCCTGCAGCAAAGCCCAGACACCCCAGCCACTGCAGAAGCACAGGGAAAACACTGTCGGAAGCAAAGTGACTTCCATGTCCCCACGGGTGGAAGTCTGTCACCTGACTGGGAAAAGCCTAGGACCGCTCCTGGTTCATAATTTGTAAGAAGACACAGAAAATAATGAGGTGATTATGATAAGTATTAAGTCTGAGGTAAGAGGCATAATGATGCTGACATCATCCAACACTTATTGAGTGCTTACTGTGTGCCAGGTACTGTCCCTTTAATTCTCACAGCTCCTCTGTGAGTCAGCTGTATCCCCCATGAGTCAGCAGTGTCCCCATGGGTCAACCATATCCCCTGTGAGTCAGCTGTATCCCCCATGAGTCAGCAATGTCTCCCATGAGTCAGCTGTGTCCCCTATATCCTCTGTGAGTCAGCTGTATCCTCTGTGGGTCAGCTATATCCTCCACGAGTTAGCCAAATCCTCCATTACTCAGCTGTGACCCCTGTGAGTTAGCAGTATGCCCTGTGGGTCAGCTGTATCCCGAGTCAGCCATATCCTCCGTGAGTTAGCCATGTCCTCCCTGAGTCAGCTATACCCTCCATGAGTCAGCCATATGCCCTGTGGGTCAGCCGTGGATCAGCTGTGTCCCCGTGAGTTAGCCGTGTCCCCTGTGGGTTAGCTGCATCCTCCACGTGTCAGCTGTATCAGTGATAGCCTCACTTTGTAGATGAGATGAAGAAGCTAAGAACTTGCCCATAAAGTGGTAGTGAGAGAGCTCTGGAGACAGATTCCCTCTCAACACAGTACTACAAACCATCCAGACGCTGTTACCTACTGACTGGACGCCACAGACTGGCTGCTAGAGTCAGGGCACTGTCCCTCGTGTGGTCAAACTAAGTAGACAACCCTTTCTGCAGGTATTTAATTAATAAGGCTTATTTCTGTCTGGGCATGCCAGCCATGTACTCTGATTATCTACTGCTAGGAAATAAACCATCCTAAACTTCAGGGTTCCAAACTGTAACAATCATTTTATTTCGCTTATAAATCTGCAAGGTAGGTTCAGCTCTTCTCTGATTCACCTGAAAGGTGATGTGGGGAGGAGGGCATTTCTGTGTCTGAGGCTGGAACCACCTGGAACCTCCTCACTCCTGACAAGTGAGCCAGCCCCTCCCAGTTCATGGACCAGCTGACCCCTTCCACAGCTGCCAGGTGACTCCCAGAACAGTGCCCACAAGATCAGGGTGGGAGTGCGGCTTTCTATTTTCATGACTTAGCTACAAAGTCACACAGTGTCATTTTCAGCTATTGGTTAAGGCAGTCACAAGGCTACCTAAGAGAGAAGATGAGATGTCACCATAGACCCTGCCAGCTGATGCAGAAGAGACAAGGCCACCATAACACCCATGTCCCATAGTGAGACAAGCTTGTGGTGTGAAACAGATCACGGAAAACGTGTGACAAGGAGGCAATCTAGATGCAATGAACCTACACAGTAAATAAGTAAGTAATATCAACAATACCCTACTATAATTAAATACCTCATGACTTATCTTTAAAATAAAATTTTCACTGTATAAATTTCCTTCTCCCACAGAGCTCTAAGACATTTTGATTTACAACTTAATTGTGTCTGATCCAATTTTAACTTCCATGGGACCAAATCCGAGGCTAAATCACCCTTCTAATGAGAACACTTAGCAAAATAAGGACTGATATCATTAAAGATCAGTTTTTCTGTCATCATGTTGAAGTAGAAAGCTGAGCACTGTCACTCAGACTCTCAAAGATAAAACGACATTCTCAGTAACACCTGCTAGCTCACAGATATCACGTCCCACCCTAAAAAAAGCACTGAAAATGGAAATCGTGGTTTGTTTTTCCAAGACAGCATCATTTACAGATGCTTTGCTGAGGACACTAGAGAACAGCTCCATCACTCTAATTCACGTTCCTCTGGTCAATGGTCGGAACAGCTACTGATTTCATGCTGATTACAAGTATTCAGTATTTTTTGTGTTTAAATTCAGGGCCATCCTTTTTAACACACTGTCTACTTTTTATCTTCATCATCCTGAGATATATTGTTCTCCAGCCTACGATGCCCTTCTCCTCCGTGACCTGAGTCTCACCTGTTACTTAACACAAAGGCACATCTTGGTTTCTGTACTCCCTCTGAATACATATTTTAACCCAAGCAAGTGATAAACTTTTGTTGGCAAAAATCTAAAACTGATTTTATGGAGGCACTTGGAATTCCTTGTGGAGATTCCAAGAAGCTGAGAGACATTACAGAAATTCAAAGAGACAGTATTCACGGACCTACTGATTTAGGGTTTGTTTACAGGGCAAGTAAAGGCTCCAGAGAGAGTATTTGGGCCTTCAGGCTTTTAACCAGGGTCAGAAGAAGCTGAAACAATTGGAATAGAGATGAATTTCTGGAAGTTTCTAGGAAAAAGAGGAGAATAAAGACCTAGACAACAGGGCATGAAGGGAGCAGGTGGGAAGTGGAGAAACACGATGTATTGTCTCCACCTACCAGAACGTAAGTTCTGTGAAGACAAGGGTGGCCGCAGAGCCTGACCAGCAGAGGCTGCTCAACCAGCTCTTGTGAATGAACGACTGTCCTGGCAGATGGCAACAATTCTTGTGAGAGACAGGATCTAGGCTTTACCCTTCTGATAGCAGACACTGTCCTTTAGACTTCTGCCTCCTTGTCAAGCCTAGCCAGAGGGGGATGCTCAGCTTTCCTGTCTGGAGTGCTGGAGTGCAGACTGGTGTCTCCCTACACAAATGTAAAGAAACTCAGATGCACCACTCCAGTCAGCACAGCAGGTCACCTTTGCTGTCTCCCTGTGGGCTCCTTCTACCTGCTTGAAAACAGTATTACAGGCAGCCTGGTTTTTTAATGACCTGTTAAAGGGACCTTTCATTAACAGGGTAATCAAGCTACAGACAGGTGACCAGAGAGCAGCCTTCACTCAGCTCCCATGGTCACTGGGCCCAGTGAAAATCAGTAAGGAGGAGGTTTTTCTTTCTTTTTTTTTTTCCTTATCTTTCTGATACAGATTCTCACCATGTTGCCCTCAGTAGAGTGCCGTTGCAGTTGTCATTACTGTCCAGCTGGCCGAGGCCAGGTTCAAACCCACCAGCCCTGATGTATGTGTCTAGCACCACAACCACTGTGGTAGCCCAGCCAGGAGAAGATTTTTCCTTCACTGAAAGTCCTTTTTTGTTAAAGAAAACATTCCTTTTCAGCCCCTCTTTCCCCTTCCAGTCTCACCCACACCCCTGCATACAGGAAGGCCCAGCCAACAGTCTCAGGCAGGGAAGCCACAGGAGGCCACGGAGGAGCTCTCCCCTCCCTCTATGGCCTAAGGACATGTAGTGACTCCCCAGGTCCTGCTCAGCCACTGAGTGACCCTCTGGGTCCAGCCATTCAACCCCAGGGCCTCCACTTCCTTGTTTGTTTGTTTTTTTTAAGGGGAGAGGTCAGGATTTAAGAGGAAAGGTCAGGAGTAGAAAAGGGGCTCAGCAGCTTCTACTCACAGGTTCTGCAAATCCATAGGTAATTAAGAAAGACTCCAAACAATGCCTTTCCTTTCTTTTCAATAATCTTTCTTGATGGTGTAAAATAATAGTACTAGTTAATTCTTTCTTTTAACCTAATTTCCTTGATCAGTAAATAAGCAGATATTCAATAGGCACTTACTATACGCATAGCCACTTCTCTGATGTTCCAGAAGTTGTATTTTTAAGTGACATCGGCTTGAGTTTTAATACATGTTTTGGCAATTTTAGGTTCTTGTTTTAAATTCAAATAGATTATACAGTATGTTCATTTCTCCAGTTATTCAAAAAATAGTTAAGAAGCTAAGTGCATATTGATTAACACTCAGAAAAGGAGGCTTGATGTGACTGCTTTATAATAGAAGATGTTTAGTTAACATTTGCTTAACTCTACAAACTAAAATGATGGAGAGGCCAGCTACGTAGCAACCATTACAGACACCTGCAAATGCTTCCAGAGTCTACACGGCATCTTAGCTTCCACTTGCTGAGAGCTTACTTTGGACCAATGAAAAATGCCATTTTCTCAGCAGCCCCTAAGAAACTCCACAGCGCAGAGACGCAGAGACTGGAGGTTGTGGAAGGCTGAACTGTGGGTCACAAAATCCTGGCTCTAGCGCTACCATCCCCAAGGGCATAGGAACTTCTAGCCTGAGTTCTAACATTTCTGAATTTCTATGTCAATTGGATACTTTGTGTACAAGCTGTTACAGCTTCACAATTAAAACACAACTTACTCACAGAGACTCTTCCTTGCTGTCATTCTGGGTAGCTGGCTGCTGCACCATATAGGAAGTTTTTAGTGAATGAATGCAATGAGGTTCCCCCCTTGTTGAAAAGTATGGAATTTGGGGATTGTCACAGTGAAGATCAGGGAGCTGTGGCCATGCTGTGACCACGTAGACTTTCTCCCCCAGCATTCAAAGGGGCAGCTAGCTGGTCCGTGCCTTCAGGCCCACCTACTCGTGGCCTGTGCAAGTGGCCTGATGGAAAAGTCATCATCACTTCCTCAGGTGAATACATCCAAGTAGGTTATTAATCATCATTAAAACTTTACCTCAGAGACTTTTTTTAAAAAGCCAATATGGTCAGATTAAAAAATAATGTTTCTAAAATTAGGCTTCAAATTGGCTTTGGTACAACAATAAACACTGTCACTGCACAGAGAAGGAAAATAATGGAAGATGTTAGTCAGTGGGAAATGGAGTCCCTGGCGCCCACACAGGCTAGCCGACAGCACCAAAACCTTCAGTGGAATTTGAGTTACAGCTGGAGAAAGAAACGCAATCAGCTCTATTGATTGTTGCAATGTGGGAGGCAAGAAAGGAAAGTGTAAGTGATTTATGAGGAACTACAAATTCAAAGGGAATATGATAAACCTGCTGTTGTTTGTTAATATTTCACAGAATTGAGATAAATGGCAGTATTACTGCTAGTTCTGAACTCCTATGTTCCACCTATATCGGACTAGCAACATCCTAAATACAATCCATTCAAAGGCACCATTCATGACTAGGATGAAGAAAACACTGCCTCAACTTCTGAAAAGTTAAAAATCTCGTGAGGTGGTATTTGTTTTGAATATCTGGGGAAAGGCTGTTAAAGTGACAAAAATAACATATTTAACACTGACTATGTTCCAGCTCTGAGCCAGGTTTGAAAAACACAGAGATAACTAAGGAGGTCACCTGCCACCAGGAAGGAGAGAAAGGGAGGAGGAAGAAAGGGAACAGCCCTGGGCCTCGTGCAGAGCCAGGAGACCCACCTGGCGCTCACCAAGGCCCAGAGGAGGCAGAACTAGTCCCACTTCACCCAGCCCTCACCCAGCTCTGGAAAATGGACACTGGCCCAAGGGCACATAGGGACGTGGTTAAACTGGGATTTCAAATGATGGTATTTGTGCTTCCCACTATGCAAACAAATGTATCTAATCCTAACATACAATATTCTAGGAGGGAAGGCTGCTTAAAAGAAAAACTACTGAATAGTCAGCTTTTAAGTTACATGGATTCTCCAGCTACTTACCGGTACCTGATCTTTGACATGCTGTGTTTTGATGGAGCTTGAATGTCAGCCAAAGATGACATCTTAGGTTTTTTATAAATATTTTTTTGAACACGTGTCTGGCACTAGCATGTGTTTGACCTTTTATGTTCCCCAGTACAGGTGGGACCTTTTCAAAGCCATTATACCTCCATATATCTTCTTCACTGGTCTCTTCCTTTCCCTCTTTTCAAGGCTTTTTGATCTGTCTTCTGTGGCCTTTAAATAGTTTTGATAAATTCCTACTGGGAAGCCAATCTAACCCTCATGGTAGGCCAAACAAAAGCAAATTCCTTAGCTGATGCCTCAGAGAATCATAAGACTAGATAATATACTAATTATTTGAGAACAAGGAATGTATTGTCCTCTCTGTTACCTGCAAGCTACAACCAGAACCACAAGTAATGCATAGCTAAAGGGACCTGGGACATTTTTCTTTGTCTTCAATAGCATTTTTTTCAAACTCTTCTACTATATACAAATATTTTGTTAGTTGTAAAATTTTTGCCTTCTCTTCTAGAATTTTTTCCATGAAGTTGGACTATAAATAATCATTTATTCCCAAAGAGTTTCAGTGACACCCTGAAAATAATAGGTTCTCAGTAATTGTTTCCTAATCAAGTTCTTTCTATTTAGGATGGGATAATTAAGATCCCAAAAGTTTAATGTGACTTGCAGTGGTTCACTCAACAACTCAGCAGAAAAACATATCTGAAGCCAGAGAGAACCCAGGAAAAATCTTCTGTTGGTTTTTTACTACTTTCAATTTAATCTTGTCTCGCTAGCTTGACTTGCCCTTGAGCATGTATACCATGTGTTGAACTTCCAGAATATTGTGCTAGTTCCCTCATGTGCCCGAATATAATCCCAGTGCTCCGCTGAGAGATAGTCTGAAAAGATGTCTCTCTCTCTCTCTCTCTCTCTCTCTATATATATATATATATATATATATATACATATATATTTTTTTTTTAGAGAGAGACAGAGTCTCATTGTGTCGCCCTCAGTAGAGTGCTATGGCATCACAGCTCATAGCAACCTCCAGCTCTTGGGCTTAAATGATTCTCTTGCCTCAGCCTCCCAAGTAGGTGGGACTACAGGCGCCCACTACAGGTGTCCACTATTTTTTTGTTGTTGTTGCAGTTTGGGTAGGACTGGGTTTGAACCAGCCACCCTTGGTATATGGGTCCAGCACCCTACTCACTTAGCCACAGGTGCCGCCCGGAAAAGATGTCTTTAAGAGAAATATATGTGTTACTTTATTCTAAAAATAGTGTTGTTAAAAATGCTTTGTAAAAAAATATTTTATGGTCAATTCTAATTTCTGCACAGAAAATTTGTCACCCATCATTATTTCTTGCCCTAACTTTCCCAGATTTTCAGGTAGTGTTCATAGGGTAAAATTTCTGTCTACTGGGCTCAGTGCCTGTTGCACAGTGGTTACAGTGCCAGCCACGTACACTGAGGGTAGTAGGTTCAAACCCGGCCCTGGCCTGCCAAACAACAATGACAACTGCAACAAAAAATAGCCAGGTGTTGTGGCAGGCACCTGTAGTCCCAGCTACTAGGGAGGCTGAGGCAAGAGAATTTGAATTTCTGAAGTGCAAGAGTTAGAGATTGCTGTGAGCTGTGACACCACAGCACTCTACCCAGAGTGACATAGTGAGACTCTGTCTCAAAAAAAAAACTTTTGCCTACTGCTTTGTCACTTCACCCAAAGGATTATCTATGTTTTCATTGCCCACTTGAGATAGCGTTCAGCTCTTGGAATTATAGTAAGATAAAACATTTCCAGTAAATATTTACCATGTGACAAAATATGTCACCCTACAAGGGAGAAAAGTACAAATGTAAACCACAGGACCCTGAGAAACAAAGTGAACCACATAGATCTGCTTAATTTGATACAATAAAGGGAAACATTATTCTTTTTATTGCATATAATTCTGAAATACTAATTTTTATTCTGTGCCCTCAGGCCTTGCTGTAATCCTCTACAAGAGCATTTTTTATTGACAGTGGGCAATAGTTCAGTCACCAGTAGGCAAGAGCATAAAACTGATAAACAAAGCCCCTCATCCTTTAGCCAGTGAAACAATAAATAGCTTCTGCATAGTTAACAGGCTGCTCAACAAGTACTCTGAGCTCCCTAAGCAGGGATTTAAATCCAAATATGCACCAGTGTGTTCACAGAGGATGGAAATCACAGATGGAAGAAAGAACCATGATAAAACCATGCAAGCTCCCAAAAATTCAACAAAGGGCTTAGTACACAGCAATAAAACTGTCCCCATCAAATACTTACACTTCTCTTCCCCTTAAAGTCAGTCTAGGTCCAGCCAACAATTGTACGCGCCTATGTAAAAAGTAAAGTTTTAATGCAAAGATGTGGAGATAGTACAGAAAGAAGAGACAAACACCTTTATGACCAGGAATCTGTGTTTTGTTTTGTATGACGTTAGGTATAAAATTTGCTTTTTTGCTTCCAAGAGTAGTTTTTTTTCAGCCACAAAATTTTCAAAAATACAGCGCATCTAATTCAAAACCTTTAAAATTTAGGTTGTAAAATTTATTACAGTGTTCTAATAAGTCTACACTTGATGGTAACAAATTGTCAGAATGCAGCATGTATTAAAAAAGATAAATCAGAATTTAATAGTTAAGAGAGAAAGTGTTTTCAAATAATACAGCCAACTCACTATCTAATGGAAACATTTGTATACGGGGCAATGATTTATACTAGGGCTCTTTGTTAAAGTGCATAAATCCAGCAGAAGAGTTTGCATCTATCAACTGGGGCTTTTGATTCATTGTTTATAAATCAAAAGTTAGTGAAGAGTCAGGGGTCTGTAAATCTAGACAGTAAATTCAAAACTTTTAGCTTTTGATTTATATAAATAGGTAGCTTAAAGAATTACATAGATAACTAAACAGGAAAAGAAAATGCATTTAAAATCAAACAAAGGTTACCATTTATAAATCAAAGCTGTAACTAAAAGGATAATAAGTTTATACCACTAACTTATCTAGTTCTACAACTCTATATTCCATAAGCCCATAACGGGGAAGTGCCCAGCAGAATGCCAGCACTTACTACCTTCGGTGAAAGAATTAGCTTGTTCTTATTTTGTTCATTTTAATAGAAAATAATTTTAATACAGTATTTACATTATGATATTTTTTACTCTACAAAACAAAGAAGGAAAATGGTTAACTGACAATCATAACCTAAAAGAGGCCCATCTAGTAACACCCATGAAGTTTAAAGATCCTCCTTTTCCCTTAGGATACAGAATGTAAACTAATATGTTCCTTTTGGAAAGACATCTGGAGAACACTTAGAGAACTAAAAATAGACCTGCCATTTGACCCTGCAATTCCTTTATTAGGTATATTCCCAGATGACAAAAAATCACATTACAACAAAGATATTTGTATCAGA